>NIVC01002918.1:40000-130155 GCA_002269645.1 Macrostomum lignano
TTCCCCGTAGAGTACAAATTAAATTCTCGAAATTTCTCTCACAGTAACTAATTTCAATACTCGCATTTATAAATATTCAATGTATAATTTATTACAGTAAAGCAGTACTACAATTAATGCAAATCTAATAGGAATCAATAATTAATATTTGTTTTGTTATAATGCTTAGAATTTTCTAGAAGTTTCCGGCGATGCTCCTGATGGCTATAAATATACAGCAGCTCAGCTGGAATCATTTCACGTATCTTCTTCTAGATTCCAGTAACATTATTCTATAAACCCATTAACCAGTTGAACCACCGCCTTGCTCTCGTCTCATTACTGATAAACCCGCTACAACTGGTCCGGCGAGGCGCCGAAGCCCCGTCAGGGGCAGGACAACAAACCAACATGTAAAAATATCGCCTGAACTTTCGCCCGTCATCATCACCGTCAGCACATCGCATGTACCCACTACAACTTCCTTAGGTCGGTGGTTCAAATCCGCCTCGCCGGACCAGTTGTAAGGGTTTAAAGTAAATAAAAGGAAAGGAAAAGAGCTAGGCGGTGGTTCTTATTATATTTGTTTAAAAGACAGCGGAGTAAGAAGTAAGGAAGTAAAAATTATCCGCTGTGGGCACCGTATATTTATAGCCATCAGGAGCATCGCCGGAAACTTCTAGAATATTCTAAGCATTATAACAAAACAAATATTAATTATTAATTCCTATTAGATTTGCATTAATTGTAGTACTGCTTTACTGTAATAAATTATACATTGAATATTTATAAATGCGAGTATTGAAATTAGTTACTGTGAGAGAAATTTCGAGAATTTAATTTGTACTCTACGGGGAAATTTCTAGAAATTAAATGATTCAAATGCATCGAACTTTCGCGAAGGTCACTACAAGTTAGCGTTTGTCGGGTAGCAGCAAGATTTAACCCATTTCGAATAAGTTATAGAATAAGCTGCTGCATTGCTGTGTCACAGTTGTGTTCAAAACATTCTGTCTATTCAAATTTTACTTCTGAATGCACCGTAGCAACATAGCAACGACGCTGGCCAATAATGCAGTCAACTGCATGGTCTATTCAACGCCTCAGTTGCGTGATGCACGTGATGCAATAACAGGAATAGGCTAAGCAGAAGTTCGGCAGTTCGAGTCCGCATTGAAGCAGCAAATTTATCTTTGTGACCTGTAACAAAAATCATTGTCATGCAGATGTTAAATATTTAAATTTAAAGAGGGTATTAGTAATCTGGGTGAGCAGTGAGCCGTACAATGCTGAACAAATTTCTAGATTGATGAAAGGATCATTGCAGTTTGCTGAGGATACTGAGGGGCCAGCCGAGAGGAGAACTGCAGACTGCTGAGGGGATAAATGAGAATTATTAAGGAAACACTTGCTGACTGTAGATGAATTGACTGCAGACTGCTGAGAGGGGAATTGCAGATTGTCAAAGGGATCGTTCATGATTTAAAACCTTCAAGACTTAAAAGCGTACAGTTGCAAACTATAGAGGGACTAATGATGTACAGAGTTTTGAGTGTATTGTTGAGGGGATTACTGCGGACTGTTAAGTGAATTATTGTAGTTAGCTGAGAATACAATTTTCTAGGCCACTGAGGGATAATTGTTTAGTCTGCAGGCTGCTAAGAGTATGACTGCAGTTTGTTTGCAGGATTAGAAGAGATAGTTTATTTCAGGTTGTTGTGGGGATAACTGCCTATTTCTTGGGGAGGGGTTAACTTCAAACTGCTGAAGTTACTAAACTTCTTGAATAGTATTTAGATGCTTTTAGTAGAAGGTCGGTAGTTCGAGCATGAGATTGTATTGGTAATCTGGGAGAGGAGTGCTGATCTGACGCATACAATAAAGTGCTAAATATGTAAGAGGATTGCAAATCAAATTTAAACTGCAAGTTGCAAACATTTCAAATGGTTTGATTATTGAAAAGCATATGGAGATTAGTGGCCATCTGCTCACTGATTGTACAAAACAGTGCTGTTAAACCATTGCTAAACTGCTGGTGATAAATTGCAATGAAAGGGATCCCCGTTAGCTTTGACATCCCAACAAAGCTCAACAAAGGTAATAGCGAAAAAAGAATCACCATGTCAACCATAAAAGAAGTGCTCTGTCGAACATAAAATACTCATTGGGAATTGCTAAGATGTCAAGGCTCATGATAGACATTCTAAGATATCGTGTCAAGGTTCAAATTGCTTTGATGTTAAGGTTCATTTAGGAAATTGTTGAGATATCAAAGCTCACTAAAAATTCTTTGCTGTCAAGGCTCATGAAAATAATTACTGGAATGCTTTGGCTGTTTGGGGAATTGCCTAAATTGTTAGGGTAAGAGTAAGATGTAAACCATAAATGAATTTGGCTTTCAAACATAAAATACTCATTGGGTAATTACTAAGAGGTCAAGGCTCATGGGGGATCTGAATTATACTGTGGCTCAATGCTCAGGGTGAATTGTTGTGATTGCAACACATTGGTATTTTGCAAAATTTTGTCGCTAAAAAGGGGTTGCTGAAATATCATGGCTCATTGGGGAATCGCTGGGATGTCAAAACTAACGGGGATCCCTATAATGCTGTAGGCTGTGACTCTTGGCCGTCTTGGGTTATTGCAGAGCTTCTTAGGTTCACAGGGAAATGGCTGAGATTTCAAAGGCTCCTAAAGGAATAGCTTAATTCACGAAATGTCAATGTTCTTTGGGTAATTGTTAAAATGCTGTGGTTCATGGTGAGAATTGCTGAAATGCTGTCAGTGACTTAGGAGGGTTAGGGTTCAATCATAAGACATCATAAGTGCCAAAATGCCAAGATAACATAGGTTAGTGCCGAGGTTAGTCGTTAAATTTCCAGGCTCATGTAGAAATTGCTAACATTTCAAAAGCTCATTGGGAAATTTCTGAAATTCGGCTGTAGGTTAAGGCTTGTGGTTTTAGTTCAATTATAGTTATAGAGCGATGATTTTCGTGTCAATCATAAATGATTCATAGGGGAATTGCTAAGATTAAACGCTCTTGGGGCAAATTATACTTAAATGCTTTGGCTCTACTGGGAGTCGCCGACAGGTCAAGGCTTTCGGTGAAATTTAGATTACGAAGCTTATGAGGACGTTACTTTAGTGCCGAGGCTCAAGGCTCATGCTGGAACTTGCTAACATGCCAAGACTCAGTTATGGGTTAGGGTTGGGGGCTTAGGTGAGCTTTGTTTCAATCATAGATTAACCGCTGTCAACTATCAATTAAAGACTTGCTAAGATATCAAAGCTCGTGGGGAATCGCTGAGTTAACAAGGCCCATAAAAAATTTGAGTTATCGAGGCTCATAAGGGTATTGCTGAATTTTTGGGAGAGGGGAGTTGGATTGTTAGAACTTCAAGGCTTACAGCGCTGGTAGAATTGCGAAGATTTCGAGGCTCGAGATCAATTGCTGCGATGTCAAGGCATACTGGCGGAATTGCTGAGATATTTCAAGGCTCATGAACGATAGCTGAATTGTTGGGGGAGGGGGGTGTTAGGTTATTGGGCGATTGCCAGATAGTCAGGTAGTACGAGCGTACGTCTGAAGTAGCGCATGCAATTCAGATAATGAAATAGTACACACAAGTGATGCTGATTTCTGCTAATAGGAAATACCAGCGCATTTATTAAAGATTTGATTATCTGCTATAGGCTAATAAAGAGAGAGGGTCTAAAGCCGTCAGGGATTTGCATATTGAGCTCCTGCTGCGGGCCAGAATATGCCCCGGCCAGTGACGATGTGCACCAACAGTTTGTGCTTGAAAGGATAAGCTCTATTTGCTGATTGAGAAATGGTTTTGGGCTGAGTGGGAACCTTTTTGGACTGATGAAGATTTTGATTCATGGTAATCATGGCAATTTGGTGTCATTTTGAAGGCCCCCAGCGGGGGCTAAATGGCTAGTCTTATACTAATATGCTTGCTCATTTTTGAATCTTAAGCGCTGAAATATATTCGCTTTGATGGCTTTGCCGATAGAGTTTATTGTTGTTCCGGTCACCACACCAGGCTCGTATTAATCGAATCATTTTGCTGACCCCTTGAAGAAGGTGAGCTTTTCAACCCTGTGAGCAAGTCATGAATTTTTAAGTCAGATTTGTTAATAAAATTTGTTAATATTGTCTGATTTTTTCGGCAATATCCAACCCATGACTTACATACAACCGCCTCTAACAATCCTTTAATTTCGATGCATGCGGGCAGTGTACTCATCAAGATTGTAAACTTTATCCTCCTCACCATTTATATTAGCCTAAAAAATATTTTTTCTCAATGTGCGGTGCTGTGGACTGCCCTAAAGCCGGCCTCGAACTTCAAACCGCCCCTCTATCATCAGAATATTGTAGGAATTCCTGCTCGGAAAATTGCAGCAACAACAGTACATACGTACTACGAGCCATACTAGCGTTTAGAGAGTTGTCACTCTCCAATATTGGTTAAACTTTCCTGTAACAATGTATTGAAATAACATTGTTTAAAATCGCTGTTATCTCTAAGTTAAGCTAAGGCAGTAGCTAAACAGCAAAAAATATGCTGCGATATAAGTATATTTTATAATGAAATGATAAATTAAATAATTAAATCGAAAATAATTAATGAAATAATAAGCAAACGAGGAAATACATCATATATGAGACATTAATCCATTATATATTATACATTATACATTATATATACATCATACATTATATACGTTACACATTTTATATCAATTTTTGACGAGTACGCAATACGCTGCGAAATTAGCATGAGCAATGTTTAGCAATGAGCAAAGGTCAGGCAACAGTCAACAGTCAACAGTCAATATGTACATGCCTCACCTGTCTCTCGATCATTTGGTCCGTAATCAAAAAGCAGTTCTTCGCCCTTATCCACCACGCGATTTGTAATAAAATAAAGTGCGGGCGGCGCAAGCTTAAAAATGTACCAAGTGTCGAGACCACACTGTTGGTAGTGCTCAACACGCTGGTAAATGGTCTTTCGCGACTAGGTTAGCCCGCCAGCATATTCACACACGAATTCATACCGTCGTAGAGATCGGGAGGCGAACGCCCCCTTCCCCTTATTTCCGGCATCAGCGACGACAACGGCCCTATCGTCACTGGCTATTATAAGGGATATTATATCCGCCTCCGGATTCCACCGTCTCTTCCTTTTGCGCATCATAAACGGCGATCTGGCAATGCCAAGCTTCAGCGCCAAGAGCGACGAGAGCGCTTGAAAAAATATTTGGGCAGAAAATTTTATATTTTGAAACTTGACTGCTCAATATTTTTTAATGAGAATTCTTTAATGATTTTCAGACAGACAGACCAGAGAGACCAGAGAGACCAGAGAGACCAGACAGACCAGACAGACCAGACAGACCAGACAGACTAGACAGACTAGACAGACTAGACAGACCAGACAGATCGAAGTGTGGTTATACTCTCGAGTGCTTATACAGTGGTTATACAGTATAAGTAGAGGTACCGTTTAGTACGAGCTATATGCTCTCCCGGCGTTATGACGCTCTGGCAAGAACTCGCTGCAGCCCAACAAGCTCCCCAGAAATTAGTGAACTTAAGCAGGCGGCTTACCAGTGACCAAAACGAGCAAACCAGAGAAATAGAGATGGGCCGCGCCGGCCAGCCAATCAAAACCCTGCCTAGGGGGAGGGGGCAGCACCCGCGCCAAAACCGGCCCGGCCGCAGCCAACCAGCCCTGAGCACGGACAGGGGGCACGGCTGGAGAGGGGCACCCGCAAAGTTCGGCCGCCGACTAGACCCTGCCACGCCCGCCAAACCCTAGCCAGCCCCAAAGTGCATCGCGCATTGCAAACCGACAAGGGCGCATACACTACAGAAGCTTTTCGGGGTTCGAAAGCTAGTGTTGTCATGATTTTGGCTAACGTCTTGACGACAAGATTGCTAAGGGACTCAGATATGGAGGGAGGGGGCCCGCTATCGTCAATCTCTCCACCTTCCGCTGTGGTTGCACTCACTATGCTCTTATCTTTTGTGTCACCTCAACCTTCCCGGTCTCACTATAATTAGATAGATGGAAGATATATAAATGAAGCGAAAAGAAACCACATACAGTACAAGCACAATCACAATTTCTTTATTTAAGAAATTACCCGAATCGGGTCTTTGTGAGGTTATACGCTGGTATAATTGAAAAATGAAACGGCAAGCAAAATAAAATAAGAAATTAGAATTACATGCATACCATAATAACCTAACATAACAATAACATATACTCGTATTAAAACGAAATGTGACGGAATACTGGTACAACGCAAAAAGGGGTTAATTCAATGCTGCAGAATACTGGTACAACGCATGGCCAAAGTCAAATGAATGTTTTATGCTCACTAAACGAAAATAAGCTAAGTTTTCTTTCTCAGCCTCGACCGGTGGGACTTCCACCGATTGATATACATTGTCATATCGTCCTCCACTTCTTTTCGGTTGATTAAACGCAGGGACTGGTGTGGTTCCACGTTGTACAAAAAGGCTCGTTTGCTTGGTGGAATCGGGACATTGCTAGATAGTCTATTTAATTACAGCAGCTAATCAATAACGGCGATGATTTTATTGATTTGATTGGCGAAGACCCATTAGGATTTTTCATCCTTTGTTGGGATTCAGCGCGCTTTTCCGCCGTTGTCAAAGCTCGGGAGTATGAATCCGATGCTGCTTTTACAGAACAGAACAGGCAGTACAGAAAAATTTTACATTGAATGAACTAGTGAACGTGAAAAAAATTCCCAACAAGCTTAATTCCCGCAAAATTAAAATGCTTGTTTAATTAATGATTAGTTTAATATTTGTCTTAAATCAGTTCCCCTGGTCAGCTTCCGGGTCGGGTCGTCTGGCTCCTTTTCGGCACGTTGGTCGTTAGCTCGCCTGGCTTTCATCAGTTCACTGCGCAACCGCCGAAACGCCAACTGCAGTCGCGAATGAGGGACGTGGGCCTTCACAATCCGAACAAGAAATGACTGTACCACGTCCAGGGTCTTCTCCGCTACGCAGTCCCTTGACCGGCCTGTCAATGACTTTGTACACAGGTCCTCCTCGCTGAAAACAGCACGGAGAAGCGCTCTGAGTACAAGCATCTGGGTATGCTCGCTTTCCGCTCCCCGTGTGTTTCCACTGCGGACATAAGCGTTGAGTAGCTGCAGGCCTTGATCTGTAGTACTCTTGGAAGGGGTTGAATTTTGGGCTGCAGAGAGACTCCAGCGCCGTCACTGTGCCACTGTGTCAGTGTTCCGACTGCGACAGCTTTTATCGCATCAGCGAATTGGCAGATGCTGCCGAACTGCCGCATCACTCCGTCGTTCGCACGGGCACGGTCCTGCTGGGCCTGAGCAAGAGGTGGTATTTGATGGTGAGGTGTGGCTCTAAGAATTGGAAGGAATATTTAGTTTCATTTTTAGTGCCTCAGAAGAAGGGCCGTACCTCACCTCAATTAGTGCCGCCTGCATTTTGTCCAGATCGCGCTCCATGCTCCCAACCTTGAGGAGCAGCTCTGCATTTTCTTTGGCCAACCGGTCAAACATCAGATCTTGGGCTGCCAGATCTGTCTGCAGCTGACCCACAGTCAGCTGGAGAGCCTGGTTGCAGTTTCCTGCAACTTTACGTCCCGCACGGCGCACTGCGAGCATGTGCGTGGCGCTACAGGAGAATTTAGGGGGGGGTGTTTTAAACATTCTCTCCCTGGCTGTGGCTTCCCGTTCGTCAGCTGGACCCCAGAATAAAATTGTAGGATACCGCCAGCTGTTAGCGGGCGGCTTCCTTGCCCAGAATACGGATACTTCGTCCCATCTGTGATGCCTGTTAGTTGGTGGTGGTTCACAAAAAAACAGTGCCATTCATTACACGAAAGCTTCCTGCTTCTTTAAGTTTAAACTGTACCACCCGCCAGGACGACCCACCTAATGCGACGGCAAACGCAGCGAATGGGGTGGCAGCGGAGCCGGTGGCCGCACCGGTGGCCGCGCCGGTGGACGCGCCGGTGGCCGCACCGGTGGCCGCGCCGGTGGCTGTGGAGGCGGTTGGCAGTCGCTTCAGCCGGTGCAACCGGGCATCGGCTCGGTTGTTCACCCGTGGCTGAGCAGCGGCCGCACAGAAAAATTGAAGACAGTGGGCATTTGGAGCATCATCGTACCTCCGCCGGGCTGGTACATAAAGCAAAGCTCCTAGCGTCTTCAGCAGCTCGCTTCGGGAGGCTGCCCGACTTATCGGCTGTGCGGCGGCGAGTCTGGCGACCCGATGATATTTCGCTGAAAAGATTGTTACGGTAGCTACCTTGAATTTCAGAAGTTGAATGCAACTGTCAGAGTAAGAGGGTCCGTTCTGCAAATTCCATATGGGTTCTAATACATTTGAAGGGGTTGACTGAATTTTGGGAAAAGTGTTTAGTCTGATAGCAAGTAAACAAGTAAACAATTTGTGCGATTAAATGGCAGCATTCAGCCACGAACCTGCCCTCGAGTCCGGCTTGTTTGAGCCAAGCAGCTGCGTGAGCGTCCACTTGACGGGGCCCTCGCACAACTGATGCAAATAGCACGGTGGGGTTGCTGTAAAAGTGTGGTTCTTTTACTGTGAGCTTAGCAGCCCAACTTAAACAATAGCCCCAATGTACCCAATGAGCCTCAGAGGGGACAACGCCTTAAGGCCGAGGTTACCATCTCGCAACTCGACGCCTACGCGCGCAAGGTGTACAGTGTCACGCAGACACCGCACCTGAGGCTGCTGAAAGCCACGCTTTGTAGCTAGGGCGACATCAGCTACTGCCACGTCCCGTGGGTAGAAGCGCGTCTTTCCTTCATCAACGAGAGCAGTACGGATGTAAAATTTAGCACACCCGTGGACAGCGTTAAAGCGCTTAACGCCAATTGTCTCAGCCCGCTGTGGCGCGTCCATCACGAACAGCAGTGGATCAAAACGGATAACACCGGCCTGAGTCGCATCAGGGCCGCACCCTCTTCTGCATGCAACTCCATCCAGGCTCAGCACCAGTAGCCGCAGGTCACCACGCTGTTGGCTTTCAGGCGGTCCGGTAGCTCCACCACGGACAGGTACACAGGACAGATTTCCATGACGGAATGGCGGAACGCCTGTTGCAAATAAAATGAAGCGTTGAATTGTTCGACTGTAATTAATTTGTCAGAGCGTTTAACCATCCAGATCACGGGAGAAAACTGCAACTAAGAAAGTCTCCTTACTTACCGGAAATCCGTCAAAGCAAACAACGTAACTCCGGTCCTGTCGGGAGTCCAGAGAAATGGAAGTCTTAAATTTGCAGTACCCTTCAGAAGAGCCAAGTCCAAGAAAACCAGGCTTGCACTTCTGGTCTGCAGGGAATATGACTTTCTGGAGCAATCCTTCCGCCTCTATCTGCAACTGAAGCTGCTTACGTACGTCCATCTGCCAGTACGTGCAGATCTTGTCCGGCGTCAGTGCAGCTGTGCAGTTGTCACAGACAGTGTCAGCTGTATCCACTCGAGCGAGGCACTTCAGGCAGAAATTGGTGCATTTGGGTTTCCGTCGACGCAGCCCTAAGGCCTGGCGCAAAAGATGCTTCGACGTGGGAATGCACCCACTAGCAGGCAGAGTCTCGTCGATCAAAATCAGGACAGCACGGACGACGCTACCATTTTAAACGTACCTGGTAGATAGATACAAAAAAGCGCTCACTCAGAGTCAGCAAACACCAAAGATTATATTAACAGATTAAAATCAAAGGTGAACAATATTTCGGCCTATTGCCTGGCCTTCGTCAGGGTCGAAAAGCAAAGCTTATAATCCGATTTAGTTTATATTGTTACAAAGAAAAAATTCGAGAAAATTAATAAATGCGGGAGATAAAGATCAGTTTGAATACGTTCAAAAGTCCGACGGGTGCTGGGCCGCACGTTGTGCTCCTAATTGAGCAGGGTGTACAATGCAGTTGCAGGTTATTGATCTGAAAATGGTTACGACGTGGCAATGGTGAGAGTGGACAGCTTAGACGGACAGAGAATGTCTTGAATCGAGCTCGATCTGGTGTACGCCGCCACAGTGTCCAGCTCACGAGCATTGTCTGAGATCACCGTGCGGACTCGGTGTACAAAGCGGGCAGAGTGGTCAGTGTGCGGAATCACTATGGGAATGCAAGCATGATTGGTCGTTTCAACCGTGTTTAGGCCACTTGGGAATCGGGTGCTAAGCAAGCCGATCAGTTTTTGTTCCATGTTCCTTCTACGGCGCTGGGCTCCTTTCTTGTCGGCTTTGCACTCAGTGCTCAAGTATCGACTGTCTCGACACTGGCGCGTCTTTTTTCAACTTGATGTCGCTCAGGTGGGCTTATATTCTGACTTTTAGAGCACCACCTGTCTCCCCAATGTAGACGCAGTGACCATTACAAGTCTTACAGAGAATCGCATAGACCACGTCTCTGGAGTCACAGCAGACTCTTTGGTTGATTCTGTAGACAATTTTAGTGGCATTTATTAGTGTCCATACAGGTGGCAGCTCGAATTTTTGCATCTAATAAAACCGAATTCCCACCTGCAGTCCATGTAGTTACCTAGTTGAGTGAGAGCAGAGGTTTTTGCGTCTTGAATAATTCGGACAGAATACCCACTGCTGGCCTGGTCGAAGTCTACGTTGAAAGTACAGCGGCGAGCATAGCGAAGGAACTGAGATTGGACAATGCCTTTATGCGTAGGATGTATGCGTAGGATTAAAAGAGTCTGGGTAAACAGTTGGTGAGAGTCTGGGTTAAACAGTTGGTGAGAGTCTGGGTTAAACAGTTGGCGAGAGTCTGTGGGTTTGAAGTAGATAGAATAATAGATAGATAGACAGCACGGATGACGCTACCATTTACTTTACCTGGTCACAATTTCTGCATTGCAACAACAAAGCTCCCGTACGTATGCCCACTTCCTGGATCATGCAGTCTTGAATGAGCTTCGTAATCGGAACTGCTGCTTCTTCTTCTTCTTCTTTGGAGCGCCTCCGTTCCGGCTAGGCCGATCTGGAGGGGGCGTGGATCCCGAGGGGAGCCGCCCCATGCTGCGTAGTAGTCTGACGATGGCCTCCGGGGACCCCATCAGGTCGCCCGGGCCAGGCCGCTTCTTCTCCGGAAATGGTCACCGCGGGGGCAGTGGAGGAGCAGATGCTCAGCCGAGTCCTCCGCGCCACACTCGGGGCAGGCGGGGGACTGTTCCAAGCCCAGGCGGTGTCTGGTGCTAAAGTTGATGGTGCTGGCGCCGGACCGAAGCTGGTTGACCAGGACCTGGAGACGTCTAGGGAGGCTGGTCGGCGGCTGCAGTCTCGGCGGCAGGACTCTGGCGTCCAGCATTCTGCGAGAGCGACGAGCGGCTGCCCTTGCCGCGTCAAGCTCGATCGGCACCGCCTGTTGGTCGAGCCCGGCCGCGTTGGCGGCGGCGCGGTCGGCCGCCTCGTTGCCGGCGACCCCGCAGCGGGATGGCACCCAAGCGAAGTGAACAGGGCGGTTCATGGCGATCAGGTTGAGGAGTTTACTCCAGCAGTCCGCGGCAACTGAGTTTTGCTGGCACAGGGGTCCGGCGCTGAGCGCCTGGATGGCGCTGAGGCTGTCCGTGGCGATAGTTATGGCGCCCGTGGGCGGTGCCGGGTGGCGGGCGATGTCTAAGGCCTCCCTGATGGCGCAGAGTTCTGTGGTAAAGCTGCTGCAGAGCGCGCCAGCCTGAGTCGCTCGCTGCCGCCGATGCTGAGTTCGACTCTGGTCTTGCCGCGGTTCTCGTTGGGGCACAGCGTGAAAGTGCTGTAACTGCACTTCCCAGTGCTGAGCACGAACTTGTTCTGGTCGCACCAGCGGGCCACGGAGTGCAGGGCCGGTTGCACGATGTGCCCGCAGCTTTCGAGGTCCGTATGGCGCGCCAGGATGGCCGAGTCGTCGGCATACAGACTGATCTCGGCTTCCGGCGATGCTTCCGCGATGGCAGTTGGCAGGTCGTTAACGTAGACCAGCCAAAGCAGAGGGGCGATCACCGAGCCTTGGGGCAGGCCTTCCCGGAAGATGCGCTCTCTGCTGAGGCTATTGCCGAATCGGACGCGCGCTCTCCTGTCGCTTAGGAAGCTGTTGGTCCAGCGCAGGACGCAGGCGGGGACTCCCAGCTTCTCGAGCTTGCAGATCAGAGACTTCCGCCACACCTTGTCGTAGGCTCTGCTGAAGTCGAGTAAACAGAGGATCGCTCTAAGCGCAGGAGTCTCTTCCAGCCCGTCAAAGATAAGCTGGGCGATGCGGGCGATCTGCTCTTCGCACGAGGAAACCAGCTTGGACTTTGCTGAGAGTGCCCTTGGATTCCAGCAGGAACTGCTGCTGCTTCTTCTTCTTCTTCTTCTACGCAGCCCCCGCGTCGCCGCTGTCCGGCGGCTGGGGGGGGGCGACCTGCAGGCCGCCCCATCATCCTCAGATACCGGCAGATTCCGCCCGCGTCGTTGAGGTCGAGAGGGTGAGCAAGGCGGGCGGAGTCTCCGCGTGGACACTGCTGCAGGAGGTGCTCTTCTGTGTCTTCGTCTCCGCAGTCCGGACAGAGCGGAGTCTCGGTAAGGCCGATACGGTAGCGGGTGGGCGCGCAGGCTGTGCTGCAGCCGGCCCTCAATTGGCAAACCGCCACCGTCTCGCCACGAGTCAGGCCGCCGTAGCGCTTCCAGGGCGAGCTACGATTCGAGAGCTTGAGATCGAGGTGTCGCCTGGCTCGTTTGATGGCAGCCCTGGCGGCTTCGAAGGCGATGGGCTGGTCCTGCGTCAGGTCCGAAGCCCGGTTCGCCGTCTTGTCGGCTCTTTCGTTGCCATCGACGCCGACGTGGGCCGGCACCCAGGTAATGCGGACCGGGCGGGCTTCTTGACTGAGCAGGCTCCACACCAGCTGTCCCATGGGCTCGCGTTGGTCAGCTGGCCCGCGCTGCAGGGTGAGGATGCCCGCCAAGCTGTCCGTGAGAATGTCGATGCTGCCCCCGTGTGGTTGCTGGAGCTGTAGGCAGCGGCGGATGCCTAGAGCTATAGCCGCTAGCTCCGCCGTCGTGCTGCTGCAGATGGAGCCAGCGGCTGTCGTGTGTACTTCGCCCCACAGGAGGGTGTGCAGGACGGCCGCGCCACGGCCGTCCCGGTAGCCGTCCGTGGCGCTGCCGTCTGTCCAGATGACGATATCGTGTTGAGGTCTGGATTCCAGGGCGTTGATGGCTCTCTCCCGTCTGATGCTGTCCGGCACTTTGCGGCCGCAGGTGACCTGCAGGCTGGTGTCGAAGCTGACTTCGCTGGGTGACTGCCATGGCGGCTCGGGCATTGGGAAGGGGGCGCGCTTCCCCGCTGGCTCGAAGGCGTTGATGCCGAGCTCCAGTGCGGCGCGCCTCCAGCAACCACGGAAAGGCCTGCGGTAGTCGCTCTCCAGCAGGACCCGGTCATCCACCGGGTGTTGCTCCCGTAGCCACGCCTCGTGAGCACGGGATTTCAGGCGGGGCGGGCAGGGTCTAGCGGCAGTCTGGTGCACCGGGACCTCCCCGGGCAGCCTCAGAGCCCGTTCCCGCAAGGTCGCCGCTCTCTCCAGGATCCGGTGTCCGATGGGCGGCAGGTCTGCGGCCGCGAGGAGCGCCCTGACGTTCGTGGGCTTAATGCACCCCGAGACGATCCTGGCGCAGCAGAACTGTTGCCGTTCGATGAGAAGCCTGCTGCTCGGCGCCGCAAAGGCACCCCAGATTCCGCACGCGTAGTCGGCGTGCTGCTGCTGCTGCTGCTGCTGCTGCTATGGAAGTCTCCGTCGGACAAGGGTGCAGCCTGCTCGATATTTACGTCATCCTCGACGTCACCCCGATGATCTCCGTCTCCATTATCATCCAACCATCCTGCCTCCTCTAACAGCACATTGGGGAATCCGTTTGCTCAACCTCCAGGTGGATAGTCGGTTCTGCAGCACCGTGGTCTTCTACGGGGATCTCATTTTAGGTCGGCATCAGCAGCTTTGCGCTCCCTGCGCCGATAAACCTTCCACTGGGCCGCCCTGTCAGCCATAATAGCGTTGCAGACATTTTCGGACAAGTATTTTGTGATGAGGTGCTTGTTAAATAAATAGACTCCTACTCTAAACTGCCAGTGTTCGTACAACAACTACTAGCTACATTGACTGAAAAGGGTATAAAAATAATTGAGACGACGATACACGAGAATTTAAAAATCCACATGCAGTCCAAAAACGTGCGTACATACTTGTGTATACACGTGTATATACTTGCAATCTTACAGTGGGAACCAAGAACCACCAGAACTCTGTTGAATCAGGAGGTAAAACTCTTAATTGTTGCACATTTTTGAAGGCTCGC
This sequence comes from Macrostomum lignano, assembly GCA_002269645.1. NCBI lineage: Eukaryota > Metazoa > Platyhelminthes > Macrostomidae > Macrostomum > Macrostomum lignano. The sequence goes on from NIVC01002918.1 coordinate 54,354, forward strand.
TCGTTTACGTGTGTACTCATGCGTTGTCGAGGCTTTAATTCCTGTTAAATCTACATCATTCTAGTGGTCCTTGGTTCATACTGCTATATAACCCTGGCGTCCACCGGCGTCACATACTCATGAACGGAGGTAGCATCTATTCCTCATTTGAACGGATGTAGCAGTTAAATAATATTCTCATCCAAGATATTCACTCATGAACGGAGGTAGCAGCTATTGCTCATTTGGAGTACATGATATTTGGAGTACGCTGTCTAGCAAGGCAGACCAGTTAATCGGATTCGGGCCTTGGCGGAGAGGCAGTGGGTGGCTCAAGGCGCCATTAACATTAACGCGGGCGGAGCGGTCGCAAAGGAAGGCAAAGCACCATCTGACCAGGGGGCCGGGGCCTGGAGGTCCAGCATGATGTGGACGAGCATTTGCCTCCACACTGCTGCTGCTGCTATGGAAGTCTCCGTCGGACAAGGGTGCAGCCTGCTCGTTATTTACGTCATCCTCGACGCACCCCGATGGTCTCCGTCTCCATCATCATCCGACCATCCTGCCTCCTCTAACAGCACATCGGGGGAATCCATCTACTCAACCTCCATATGGACAGTCGGTTCAGCAGTACCGTGGTCTTCAACAGGGACACCAGCCGCCTTATTTTGGGCGTCCTGTCGCTGTTAAGCGAGACGCTCACGACGCCTCCGTTGGCGAAGTGGGTCACCGCGACGCAACCGTCCTGTTGGGTCGGCATCGGCGTCTTTTGCCAAGCGAGAAAGCGGCACCTGTTAAGAAAATAAAAATAACTAGTCTTTGTTGCAGTAAATTAAATAATAAGAGCGAAGTGAGTGGCGCAGGGCCCAAACTAGTATATTTATTTGTTGTATCCCTGCAGCCCCCGGCCCGGCAGTAGGGTGGTCCTACAGGGTACAGTATCGTGTACAAGTGGTCCTTGCTTAGCCTGCGCGCGGGCGCTAAGGCGAGCACTTCCCCGGACAGTCTGGGGCGTCAGGACGCACCCACGCAGCCTTCCCACGCGTCGGGACGCAGTGGTGCGGGCCGCCTTCAGAGAGGCGTCGGGACGCACTGGCTGGCGTAGAGGCGTAGAGACGTACGGTAGGTATCCTTCCGACGTCTCCCTCCCAACTAGCTGAGTCGGCGTCTGGACACACGGACTCTCTGCTCCCCCCCTAGGCAACCGAAAGAAGGAAGGCAGAATGCACACTTACTCAGCTGGCGGCTGTCGCTCAGGACCGGTGCGGGTAGGTGGCCTTATCGATATATTTCTATTTCAAGTAATCGTAGCACGATCGTAACTATGGCTGTCTAGCGCCGTCGGAAAGCAGGTTTCACGGAGAGGTGAATGGCCGAGACGCGCACCGCTCCAACCCGCCGCGAGCGATGTTAAATAGCACACGCCCGCGGAGGGGGGAGGGCCACGCGCTCTCCACCCCACCACTTCACCAACCCCCCCCAGCCAACCCCCCCGGGGACGGCAGCCCCAAGCCCGCCGCCGGACCAGCCAATCACTACGCGACTAGCTGGCCGCGACCAATCGCCGCGCAGGGCGAGCGAACAAATTCCAAAACTCAAACCGACTTAAGCCTCTGGCTGCGGCAACGCAAAAAGGGGGGGAATAACAAAAAACCCGTAGGCCAACAGGTGACTCAGCCCGCCGGGGCTAGGTGCACAGGCACCGCAAAAGTGCACAACACAACATATTATTATAACTTAGGGGGTTAAGTCCAGAAAAAAAGGAGGGGTGGAGTGGACTAAAGAGAGGCGAGAATGGAGAGCAGATCAGAAGGCGGCGAGGAAGAGATAAGAATATCAAGATTGCACTAGACAGAGAAAGAGAGAAAACAGAGCATAGGCGTAGGAAGGTTTCAAAAAGCATGGCCTTACTGCCCCCCCCCCTGTTCTCCAGGAAAAATTCCCTTTATTTGACATACTAAATCATTGATTAGTTATATTAAACAAAGTAATATCTAGCTACTGCTATCATACTACTGCTCCTCCAGCAAACGATCAGAATCCGGCGTACGTCTTGAATGACGAAGTAGCAGCCTGTCGATTAGCCATCGCAGTGCTAGAAGCTGCATTTGGCAACTGCGTGGCCCAACCCACCAAAGTGTCGTGGATTCCAAGACAGTCCTATCTACACAAAAATCTCTTTCAGGTCTAGCAGCTGTACGTCTTATACTTTGCCTGAAGGGACCCGAAAGCTGCAACTTTCTCCAAGGTTTCGACCTCTTCCTTTCCTGACCGGCTCATTCCTAATGTCACGTGCGACACCATTTAGACCTCGCAGTCTGCCGGTTTCGCTCTGTAGAAACGTGAACAGCCGCTTTCGTCGACCCGAATCCACGACTTTTGTGAGTCGGAGTGGATAGAGGGCATTGAATGGATTTAGCCGATCAGGTGAATTTTCCCTGGGATGGAGAACTCGCGCAGCTCATACACGCACATGTAATTTGCCGTTTCTAGGTAGAGGTACGACTCCTTGTTGCGACTGACTCAATTGAGATCGCCAACTCGAAAGCGTCTTCAGCCGAGCAGCCTTAATAATAAAATTTATAACGCTGGGGTTACTTTTTGCTCGTGAGAGTTCTGTGTTCTGCTGCTCATTCTAAATCATCAATACAAAGCATTATACGCTCGTAATGAATACAGAAAAATAAACTCCCAATCACAATATACTAAATACTAATACTAATTGGAAACAACTTTTACGTCAGAAAATTTTTATTCATGTAATTATTATTAGTCTCAAAGTATGTAGACAAGTGTAAATCATGAAGGGTTGCTGAGTTAGTTATGCAAATTTACATGTATGTGTAACAGTTTAAATTAACCCTATAAAGTAATTTAGAACATAGGACCGTATAGTGCGAGAAATAGTAGAAAGAATGTGCATAGAGATAATTGTCAGCATCAAATTATGAAGTCGTTTCTATCACCAGACTTTTAAAAATCGCATGGGAAAACGAAAAGGCAGCTGAAACGTTTTGATAAAATTTAAATTTATCAAACAGATAAACAATAATCGGATCCAACAGATCAAAAAGTTCTTCATAGCCTTCCAAAACGGCATGTAGGCGCCAGCCAACATTGTCTATTCGATGCCGTGCATCCTCATCCTGGCCTCCAATTCAGCAAGCTTTGCCTTCTGAGGTCCAACGAGGGGTCGGTGCGCTCGTCTGGCCGCTGGCTTTTTCGGTCAGGGCCAGCCGAGGTTTTCTCATCGCGCCTGCGACGGGTGACGACCTGAAAGCCGTCATTTTGAGATGCCCGTGCAGCGGGGTGGAGGTAGACGCACCTGAACGAGGTGCGGGGGTTTCCGAGGGGTTCGCGGCAGAGTCAACCTCCCTGTTGGAGGGTTGGGGGATTGACGGACCCCCGGCCCCGGGAATTGTCGGCTCCCGAGCCGCGTCAGGTTTTGAATTATCTATGCAGAGTAGTCTGGAAAAGAAAACCTGAAATGTAGAAAATTGGGAGGGTGGTAACCGCTCGGGGACTGGATATACCCCCAGCCAGCTCCGTGGAGCTACCCTCTGCCACGGTAAACAGCAGAGAAGCTTTGGGTTGCCGTCTTAACCCAGGATTGCTCCCAGGCGAGGCTCCGGTCCACACTCTGCAAGATCAGGGGCGGGAGGCCGGCTGCGGGCTTGGGACACAGGCGCCAGGTCGGATTGACAGCCAACGCCCGAGCTCTCCCCCACAGGAGCGGCCCTGGAGAACCTGTGTGGTATCAGTTGCAACTATAGGCTGTCGATGGGTAGTTGGCGCTTAGCCAGCAGCCAACTACTTAGCAGCCACCTGCCTTGCATAAAGGCAGCAGGGGGGATTCGTCCTCCACCAGCAGACCAAAACGAGGAAAATGAATCCGAAAATCAACATTGTGTGAGTAACGACGCGTTTCGCACTCCTAGGTGCATCTTCGGGTTTATTTTTTCAACAACGAAATTAAACAGGTTTTGCGAATAAATATGTGGAGTTGGTTATAGGTATATAGGTATACCTATATACCATATATATATAGGTATAGGTATAAATATAGGTATAGGTATAGGTATAGGTATAATATATAGGTATAAACGTATAGGTATGTATAGGTATAAATATATAGGCATATAGGTAGGTATATAGGTATAGCTATAACCAACTCCACATATTTATTCGCAAAACCTGTTTAATTTCGTTGTTGAAAAAATAAACCCGAAGATGCACCTAGGAGTGCGAAACGCGTCGTTACTCACACAATGTTGATTTTCGGATTCATTTTCCTTTTACTAGCCAAGCGAGCTACACTACCCAAAACGAGGAAGCTGGCCGCTTCCACGCCAGGCCTAAGCGAAGGAGGACGAGAAAAGCCTCCTCGGAAACGAAAACTGGCGGATGTCACAGAGTCCCTCGGTTTAAATTGCCATTTGCCCCCCTTGCTGGTTTCTTGCTGGTATCAAAAAATGCAATTTTGCTTTTGCATATTTTGCATTGCATTTTCACAGTACACTGTTTGATATCTAATATGTTTATAATATTCTCCAGCTCACATCTTTAGCTCACATCTCCAGCTCACATCTCCAGCTCACATCTCCAGCTCACATCTCCAGCTCAAATCTCCAGCTCACATCTCCAGCTCACATCTCCAGCTCAAATCTCCAGCTTACATCTCCAGCTCACATCTCCAGCTCAAATCTCCAGCTCACATCTCCAGCTCACATCTCCAGCTCACATCTCCAGCTCACATCTCCAGCTCAAATCTCCAGCTTACATCTCCAGCTCACATCTCCAGCTCACTTCCGATATTCACACTGTTGTACCATAAGCGAACTATAGCTCTCCTTGGGTGATCGCCAATGCACTGAGGAATCGCCTGGTGGTCCTTGGTTCGATCTGTCGTTGCTCTTCTCAATTGGGCAATTTGGGGAAGGCAGAGAATTTTTGAACCAACACGCAACCAACAGCTCTTGATGAGGGAGTGTCACTTCAGCCTCTCCTGACTGCTCGCAGGGTCTCAGTCAGCCCTGTGTTGGTACAATGACCTATTTGTCTTAGATGCCGTCTCCTGGGTGTCTCGGACCTCCTGGATAAAAGCACAGCTAAAAGTAAAATGTGCAGCTCGAGGTTCCCTGTTGAAACAGCAGGGAAGAAAACTCTGGGTTTTCCATATGAGCCCATTTTTAAAAAATTGGATTTCGAAGTTTAATATTTCTCTATTTTTATGTTTAATAACATATTTTAGTGGTTTGTCAAGTTTTGGTCAATAGTATTTGAGTGAGTTAAAAAAGCTACGAAATAGAAAGTGCCAATTCATGTGAGCATTTTTACTCACAGTTTAGATAAAAAGGTGGACCAGGTCAGCTTCCAGGCACTTATACAAGATTTGTGTCGAGTACGAGAGAAATTTAAATTGTTGAAGGTTATTAAACTCTTAGAGATCTAAACATTTGGAAACAGAGAATTTAATATACCTTAGTAATTGGATGGAGTTGACTAGGATACATAGTGATGTACCATTTTAAGTAGTCGCCAGAGTAAATTGACAGCTTTTTGAGACAGTGATGAATATATAGTTTTAACAATAAAAATACGGGAAACGAGGAAAATAAATTCAATAAATAATTAAATCAATAATTTTCAGTATTCCGTGATAGTTGTAAGTAAGTAAAGTAAATAAAGTAAGTATTGTAAATAAAGCTAGTTAGTTTAGTTAAATAATGTTGCGTAGGAATGTTCCATCCATTTGATGCCGTGAATCCTCATCTTGTTCTCCAACTCGGCGATCTCTGCCCTCTGCTCATCGAGCTGCTCCTGCAGCAGAGCGATGCGGTCGTCCTTCTCCAGGTCTTTGCGAAAGAATTCCAGTGCGGTCTGCAGCGCTTCGATCGCCTTCTTGTCCAGCTGGATGGTTTCGGCTTTGTCTCCGCTGCTCTTCAGCTGCTTGGCGATGACTTCCAGTTGGTTTGAGTCGTCTCTGAAGCCTCTGGCCAGCTCACGCATCGCCTTCACGTCGACCACAGTGTTCCTCGCCACCACACCGGCCCCAACCACACAACCAGCAGCGGCAATCCAGGCGAGTCCGCCGGTGAAGAAGCCGAGAGCCGCGAGCCCGATCGCTCCGAGCGCCAGGCCGGTAGTCGCTGCCGCTCCCCTGTTTCTCGTGCTGTTCGCTTTCTTCTCCAGCTCATCCGCTTTCTGCTTCAGCTTATCAGTGAGTTTCGTGGCGATTTGCTGTGCTTTGAGCAAGTGGCCGATGAAGTCATCGAATGCGGCTGAGAAGTCGCTTGCCATTTTATGAGTAGATATGAGAATCTCACAGAACTCCTTGACTAGTTCTGGAGGGACGCTGCTCTTGATTTTTGTTGTCACGAATCTCTCGAACACTTGGATCTCTTTCCCGAATTTCTGGAGCCAGACTTCCAGCTTGGATCTGGAGTTCCGAACTTCTACCAGCTGCAGCTTCAGTTCCTTCAGCTGCGGCTCATTGGGCAGGTCGAGTTGCTCCACCACGCCGGCGTGCTTCTTCGTTTGCTCGATAACTCTGTACAGCTCGGTTCTATCGTCTTGGAGCGACTTCATCGTTTTGACAGCCTTGCTGATGCCGCTCAGGACGTCGCTGATCTCTCCCAGCTTCTCAGCCATGACTCCGATGTCTACTGCTTGTGGTCCACCGTATTCTATGGAAACAGCTCTACCTATAGCCTTAGCAAATCTTCTCAGAAGTTTAAACAGGTAAATCTGAGACAATGGTTTTCCAGCAGGTACCAAGAGGAAGCAGACTTAATTGGGAATGTAAAAAGATTATCAAAATGCAGCTACTCGTATGACTGGCGCTACCCTCCTTGGCTCAGCTTATTTTGCCACTGTTCGAGTTCCTCCCGGTTTAAATGTGCATTCAAAGTTCCCTTTTCGAGACGCTCAGAGACACCACCAGTAGAGCAAAAATGACTGTTCATTTAGTTCCGTGTTTCGGTTTGGACTGAAAATGCTTGAGAGAATTGAGCAGCCAGTAGACAGCTTTCCAGGAAAGCTAACAAGTAGGAACAACTGCAGAGTTCCTATGCGTCTTTGTTTCTGTTGGACTCTGACTGACTGATCATTTATGGACTGTGGGCTCTGGGGTCAGTGTTTGGGGTGGGTTTTGTCTGGTGAGGGTTTGCGTACTCTGTGTACATCGTTGCTCTTTCTCCATTTTCACCTGCTTACCGTTGATCTTCACAAAACAGAAGTCAGCTGGCTTAGTTGATGCTCTGATGTTCTGAGCTGCCGATGTTGGTGTCGTGAAGTCGTTGACTAGTTGCAGCTGCTGAACAAACTCAGTGATCTGATCTACAGTCAGCTCTTGCGTCATCTCACGCTCCAGAACCTTGTTTCTCGTGTCGTGGCTTGCGTGAGGCCAATGTTAAAATTAACGAGTCAAAGTGCGTTATGGAGGCTAGCATCCTGAAGTTTCTGGGGCACGTCATCGATTCTGAAGGCATCAAACCAGACCCAGGAATGGTTGAGAGAGTGCTACAGGTAGCGAGCCCCAAGAGTAAAAAGGACCTAGAGAAGTTTCTAGGACTCGCACAGTTCTACGGCCGACTGATTCCCAACTTCTCCGAGCGCTGCCGAGTATTGCATGAGCTGAGGAGGAGCGACAGTGCATTCGATTGGAGCCCGGCAGCCGAGGCTGCCTTTGCCGAAGTAAAAGCATGTCTTGCCTCCGAGCCGTGTGTCAAGCCATACGACATCAATGCGCCAGTCTGCCTTCGTGTTGATGCTAGTGAAAAATCTGTAGGCGCTGTTCTGACTCAAGCAGGTCACCCGGTGATGTACCTATCGAGGATGCTCACCTCCGCGGAGTCCAACTACTCTAACATTGAAAGGGAGCGCTAGCCGTAGTTTGGGCAGTTGAGCGAGCGAAGAAAATGTTGATCGGGAAAAAAATTATCTTGCAAACGGACCATGAGCCTCTGAGATTTATTTTCAACCCGAGCAAAAGCCTGTCAAAAACAGCATCAGCTAGGCTGACTAGATGGGCCTTGAGACTGTGTGCATTCGATTACTCTGTGAAATACATTCCAGGAAAGCAGCTACTGGACGCTGATGCCTTGTCAAGGCTCAACTACACTGCAGAAGTCGACGAGGACACGGTGCATCAAGCGGATTCAGTGCTGAGCGCAGATGACTGCGGCGCGTCTGGGCTGGTGACTCGGCAGGAGCTCCGGGAAGCTACCCTGAACTGCTCGGTGCTGAAGAGACTGCAACAGAGAATCCGAACCGGGCGTTGGGGTCAGGTTTCCCAGGTTGAGCGACCCTTTAAAGCCTGTAGAACTTCCCTGTCGACTGATAACGGCTTGGTGATCCATGGAACTCGAGTGGTACCTCCAGCAGTGCTTCGTCGGCGGATTCTGGAAGCGGCTCATGATGAAGTGCATCCTAGCTTTGAAAACACTAAGGCCCACATCTGCAAGGAATTCTGGTGGCCTGGATTGGATCGAGATGTGCGACAGTATGTGGAGAGATGCCGGACATGCGCTGAGTCCCGCCCACTGTCTAATCGCAAAATCGACATTTGGCCACCGGAGACAACTCCATGGAACCTCGTCCACATGGACCACTGCGAAGTCTCGGGAGTCGGCCTGCTGCTGCTACTGTCGGACGCTTACTCAGGCTGGCCTGAAGCCATTCCTGTTCCGGACAAGTCGACGGACACTGTCGAGAGTCCTGAGAGCTGTCTTTGCTCGCAACGGTGTGCCGCAAACCTTGGTATCCGACAACGCACCAGAGTTTAAATCGACCCGACTGTCTCAGTGGCTGAACTCAATCGGCTGCAGGGAGGTCCACACTCCGCCATACCACCCGGCATCAAACGGACAGGCTGAACGGCTCGTAAGGAGCCTGTAGGACGGCCTGAGAACCTGGAACCGAGTTGTCCCATTTCAACAATTCCTGCAGAAGCTGCTCCTGACCGTGAGGACTGGCCGGCCGAGTGGATCTAGACCAGCGTCACCGGACATCATGATGCGGGGGAGGAGGCTGCGTCATCCTCTATCAATGCCTGAACAAGTCGGAGATGCTATCTAGCTTCGGATGCGCCCAGAGACCGGACCCGTCAAGGCTAAGTTCGTGGTTCAGCATGGCCAAAATACTGCTCTGGTGACGCCAACTGATTTGCCGTCTGGAGGACTGCGTCTGGCCCACCGCAACCAATGGAGCGACTGTTGGTTCTTGAGGCACAGACACTATAACACCAATTTTGATGTAGCCTATAGCTAACTCGGTAATTTCTTAAGTGCTCCAGTTGAGCAGCTCTTACTATCACTTTTATTTATTGTGGCCTTAGAACGAGGCACCGCTCATTCAAGTTGTACTGTAATGCTAGTGGCGGTCATGCCATAGATAAAAGCCTATATCAAATTAAGACATCTAACAGCGACCGTCCAGAGCGACCGTCCAGAGCCTGAGCATCTGCAGCCCCCAGCTGGTACGCCCAAGATGGTCGTTCCGGAACCAGCTGACAAGCCGACGGTTCAGAATGACAGCGCGAATACTGGTGGGCCTTCCTATGAGCTCCAACCAAGACGTCCGGTCTGCTACAAGTGCTAATTTGATGGGGGGGGTAGTGTTGGACTCTGACTGACTGATCATTTATGAACTTTGGGCTCTGGGGTCAGTGTTTGGGGTGGGTTTTGTCTGGTGAGGGTTTGCGTACTCTGTGTACATCGTTGCTCGTTCTCCATTCCCTCGTGCATGTCTTATCTCTGTCACCCATCCCAAAGCTATGCTGCGATGCTTATTAAATGTGTTCTGATCTAAGGTATACTTCAATAAACTTTTGTCACTACTGAGTGCTAAAGCTATTGACTTTCAGTTTCTAAATTCGCAAGTTTGGGACTGAATTTCCTATGCTTTTCGGTTGTTCAGGGACTGCTGAATTTGTCCTTGAGCTATGTGGCTGCGATTTGTAAGCAGCCAATTCGAAATTTCAGATTCAAATTTTCAGCTAGCTTAAAGTTTCCGACAATAAAAGGCTAAAAAACAGATTATTTTTCACAATATGAAAGTTCGATACTGATTCGTTCTAGCACTACTTACAGTAGGCTTTCAAAAACACCAACCTGAGCTGCCTGAATGGCTACCGCTATTATTATTATCAACAGTGCGCTGGATTATTAGTAGAATATTCAGGTACAGAGAATATTGAAAGATAACAATTGCAAGAGGAGCTGTTCTTGTAGGTGTGAATTGCAGTTAAAATTTCGTGCACAGGCCCAGATATACGAGTTGCTCCTTGTCCTGGGTATACATGGAAGTTTAGCACCCAATGGCAGGAGTATATTAATCAGTGACTCAATGGTTCAGTTTTAATGTTATTCTATTTTTGTTATGAAATGTGTTGCATTATTGCTAACCCTTGAACACCTGCTGTCAACTCGGATGAGCACAGCAAGCAGCTTCAGGCGGTCTGAGTCCTTCTGGAGGACTCAGAAGGACTCAGCGAAAAGAGGCTGACAGTGCACCAGGAGAAATGCCAGGCCGAGTTCCTGGGCCCTACGGGATTTCAGCTGGTGGAGTTCGACCGTCAAAGAGGTGATCCGCATCCCAGCGCAATGGGGATTAATGTGTCATTTCATCCCTGACTTTGCAAAGACAGCGAGACCACTGCGAGAGCTGTAGGACACCGCGCCTTCCTCTGGAAGAGCGAGTGCGACTCTGCCTTCGCCGAGCTCAAGCGACAGCTGGCTATCTACCGGTAGGCCTGCATCTACCGATACATCTACAGCCTAGGCTGCGCAGGGGTTTTTGGTGTTAGTAGAAGGCATGAGGGGGCTTCTAGGACAAAATTTTTCACGTCCTCCATAATCCACCTAAATCCATCCATATTATCCCTGACAGAATCAGAAAAAAAGGGGGGTCGCACTCGCTCACAAAACGTCCTCCATAATCCCATAAAATCCATCCATATTGTCCCCGACAGAATCATGAAAAAAAGGGAGGGGTCGCACTTGCTCCGAAAACTTCGAACATAATCCCATTAAATCCATCCATATTATCCCTGACAGAATCAGAGCAGGTGTCCACTAACACCTGTTATGTTCACTGACACTGACATAATCCACTGACATCCACCCATAGCATCTTCGAAACAATCAGAAAATAATCTGCATTCTTCTCCCCACATTCAATTCGCAACATGAAACCAGATCCCTAAGACTTTAAATCATCAGCGCAGGGTCCTTACCCATTGAAAAAATCTAAATTTTTTCTGAATCTTGATTGTCTTTTAATGCTTACGAAGCTTCGTAAATTGAAATTTTCTGTCGCTAAAAATATTCATTCTGAACTACTACTTCTACTAGCTCGTAGGAGTAGGTTAAAAATATATTTTAGCATTTTATGCTTTTTCATTAAAGAGTTTACAAAGCTTCGTAAATCGAAATTTTCTGTCGCTTAAAATTTTCATTCTGAACTACTACTTCTATTAGCAGTAGTTTAAAAATATATTTTAGCATCTTACGCTTTTTCATTAAAGAGTTTACAAAGCTTCGTAAATCGAAATTTTCTGTCGCTAAAAATATTCATTCTGAACTACTACTTCTACTAGCTCGTAGGAGTAGGTTAAAAATATATTTTAGCATTTTATGCTTTTTCATTAAAGAGTTTACAAAGCTTCGTAAATCGAAATTTTCTGTCGCTTAAAATTTTCATTCTGAACTACTACTTCTATTAGCAGTAGTTTAAAAATATATTTTAGCATCTTACGCTTTTTCATTAAAGAGTTTACAAAGCTTCGTAAATCGAAATTTTCTGTCGCTAAAAATATTCATTCTGAACTACTACTTCTACTAGCTCGTAGGAGTAGGTTAAAAATATATTTTAGCATTTTATGCTTTTTCATTAAAGAGTTTACAAAGCTTCGTAAATCGAAATTTTCTGTCGCTTAAAATTTTCATTCTGAACTACTACTTCTATTAGCAGTAGTTTAAAAATATATTTTAGCATCTTACGCTTTTTCATTAAAGAGTTTACAAAGCTTCGTAAATCGAAATTTTCTGTCGCTAAAAATATTCATTCTGAACTACTACTTCTACTAGTAGTAGGTTAAAAATATATTTTAGCATTTTATGTTTTCTCATTAAAGAGTTTACGAAGCTTCGTTAGTTGAAATTTTCTGTCGCTTAGAATTTTCACTCTGAACTACTATTTTTACTAGCAGTATGTTAAAAATATATTTTAGCATTTTCTGCTTTTCACTCTGAACTACTACTTCTATTAGCAGTAGGTTAAATATATATTTTTGCATTTTCTGTTTTCTCATTAAAGAGTTTACGAAGCTTCGTTAGTTGAAATTTTCTGTCGCTTAGAATTTTCACTCTGAACTACTACTTTTACTAGCATTAGGTTAAAAATATATTTTAGCATTTTCTGCTTTTTCATTAAAGAGTTTACGAAGCTTTGTAAGTTGAAATTTTCTGTCGCTTAGAATTTTCACTCTGAACTACTACTTTTACTAGCATTAGGTTAAAAATATATTTTAGCATTTTCTGCTTTTTCATTAAAGAGTTTACGAAGCTTCGTCAATTAGCAAAAAACCGGAATATGTTGATTCAGTTATCATTTATTTTAATAAGCAGGCTTTGAAGTTAGAAGAGGCTTAAAAATTACAACCATAGTGTATTTAGATTAGCGACTTTAAGTCCTATCAATGCTCAGTTGTTCAAAAGAGCTCAGTCATCCATAGCTGCTTGACCGTCTCCAACACCAGCAGGCTGGCCAGCTTCATCATCTGCAGCAAAAAGTTGAGTGGTAGTATTCACATTAGTACTATATTTTTATAAAAGAGAGGCAGTGGGGAGAGCGCAGTACACATATTGGTTCTACCAATAATACACACGGTTTTTCCATTGTCCCACACATATTGGTGCTACCAATAATACACACGGTTTTTCCATTGTCCCACACATATTGGTTCTACCAATAATACACACGGTTTTTCCATTGTCCCACACATATTGGTTCTACCAATAATACACACGGTTTTTCCATTGTCCCACACATATTGGTTCTACCAATAATACACAAGGTTTTTCCACCACCTCACATATTGGTCCAGCTACAGTTGAGAAAATCTCCCCCCCACGTTCCACATTCCACACTGTCGCGTGCTTTTTTACACAGCAAGCTCTGGCTATTTTTAGCACAAGACACACATATTGGGTGGGCCAATAATACACACGGTTTTTTCCTTCATTTCACACATATTGGGTGGGCCAATAATACACACGGTTTTTTCCTTCATTTCACACATATTGGGTGGGCCAATAATACACACGATTTTTTCCTTCATTTCACACATATTGGGTGGGCCAATAATACACAGTTTTTCCTTCATTTCACACATATTGGGTGGGCCAATAATACACACGGTTTTTTCCTTCATTTCACACAGATAACTCACAGTAAGCATCGAGAAGGCCCTGAAGTTCAGCCGCCGATGGAGGTCTTGTTGGGGGAGTCGGATCTAGCCAATCTGCTGCATCCGTTTGCCACCACCTTTCGCTCCGAATCGTCCTAGAGTTGTCATGCAGGAATGTAGCCGAAACAGAGCAAAAGCGGAGCCGTGGAAGCTCGGTCACCAGAGTATAGATGTTATGGCGGGATTGCACGTGGTAGTAACTCACGCTGAATAGTTCCGCCAGGCTTGTTAATGTCTGCTGATGCCTCGTAATAAATTGGTCATACACTTTTCCAAGAAAAAATGCTGCCACCCAAGTTCGCCGGTTGTAAATTTGGCCCTGCTTAACCAGGTTTTCATGCAGTTCCGGCACCCCATTGTCAACAGGACCTCGGTTTGTGATGTCGTTGCAGATGGCTTCTAACTCCCCCTCACTAATTACCTCTGCCTGAGCCGCTTGCTCGTTCTCATATTGAAGCGAACTTCGAAGTTTATGGAATACATCCGTGGCTCTTTCCTTCATCTTCCGTATTTTCATTTCTTCACTGACTCGCAGATGCCTTTCTTCATCTTCAGATAATCTTTCCCAGAGTTCTCGAACCATGTCTTTAACGTCATCCTTATGCTCCTCAACAATAAATTGATCGATGGAATCGATAAAACCTGTGAGATCTTGCATGGTGATTCTGGCTGTAGTTGCATTAAACATTTTGTCTACAAATATATGAGTAGAGTGTTTTAAATAGTTTAGAATTAAAAAAGCAACTGAAAGTTACAGAAAAAGGTTTAGTAAGTCAGGATTTACTTACGAAGATACGATGCGAATTCGAGCGTCTGCTAGAAACAAATTTCTCCTATTTCTTTCAGCAGTCTGCTTATTTCTTTATTAGAAGCATATAATACAAACCCCCCCCCCACCACCCCCCCAAGGAGAAGCATGGTGGAAAGAGAGATTGTAACCGAAACCAGTGTGCTCAAGACTGTACACTTGTGTGGAGAGAAGAGAAGCGAAGGCCAGAAGGCCAGAAAACTTAACTCTTCTCCCAAACAGCCGCTAATCCAGCTGAATTTTCTTGCTTGAATCATTCTGCTTTCTCAACCCCCAGCTCTTTCAGCAGTCTTCCTAATTCTTTCCTTGGTGCGTGCAATGCAAAGCCCGCCCCCAAACAGCCGCCGACCCCCAACCCCAGTTTTGTCTTACTAAAAATAACAGCTTTAACTAGCTTCCGAGCGATCGATTCCCTCCACCCGCTTGAAACCCCTATATTGTCTAGTCTCTTAAGCATTTCTTTGTCCCAACGATTCTTCTCCTCAGGAAAATCTCTATATTTAACGTCATGCCACATGCAGACAGAGTCTAGCTCGTTCACAGGCTCATGCCCAGGATTTGGATTATCGTTTGTATCTAACTGAATTTCAAGTGGATTCAAAGGCCCGCAATATTTGTACCCGGGAATGGTCCAGCCTTTGTTTGGATGAGGAAGCTTTTGTATCAGTCCATGTGAATCTAACTTACCACCAGAGCGTTGCATTATTTTATTTTAAATTTTCTTTTTAAAAAAATGACAGATCAGAAACTTAAAAAACTCTACTACAGCGACAAAGGATTCTTTGTAGGAAAAAATGCAGTCACCAAACTCGCAGAACTAAGTAAGGAACCAAAAGCTACAGTAGAAAAGTGGCTCTCTAAGCAAGCAGTCTACCAAGTCTATTTCCCACCAGTAAAATTTGAAAGGCCCCATTTCAGTATTTATAAACCTAATGAGGCGCACCAAGCAGATCTTCTGTTTCTCCCCAATGACTCGGGCTACAAGTATGCTCTCACAATTACAGATGTTGCCTCCAGATATAAGGAAGCGAGACCGCTTAAGACGAAGAAGTCAGAAGCAGTTGCAGCCGCCCTCCAAGATATTTATAAAAACTCACCCCTTAGCTACCCTGAAACCTTTATGACTGATCCTGGCAAAGAATTCATGGGTGCAGTGAAATCACTTCTACATAAGCATGACACAGAGATTCGCTATGGCAGAACAAACTTGCACAGAGATCAGGCTTTTGTGGAAAGATTCAATCTAACTCTAGCCAAGAGGCTATTCACTAAGCAGACAGCAGAGGAGCTGAAACTAAAAAGTGGCCAATACTATACCAAGTGGACAGACCGGCTCCCCACTGTTATAGAGCAACTGAACAATGAAGTCACGCGCATGACTGAATTGAAACCGTCCCATGCAATTAAACAAGACACTGTCGAACTTAAGTCATCTCATAAAACAGACAACAACACGACAACCCCACACAACACACACAACACAAAACACACCTCAAACTACCCTAAGCTTCCAGGAGTTGAATCACCATACATACTGACAAACTCTGAGTTTCTACGCTTTTTATATCTACCTGGAGAGCTAGAGAAAGACACTAAAAGAAGAGCTACAGATCCATACTTCAGCCTTGATGTACATAAAATAGACAGACATTTTACCTCCGACTCTGGTGACTATTACTTTTTATCTCAGGCCTTTAACCCTAAATCCCCCACACGGTCATTCACTAGAGCTGAACTCCTAGTGATACCGGCTGACACGGAAATTAATTAAAATATTAAAATAAAAAATGACAAAGATTGAAACCAGAACCATCAATAAACTCAATAAAATCATTGAATCAAAGAAACCAGGTCTTATATCAATTAAAGGTGTCAAAGTAAAAATCGATCCCACGCAGCAAATAGTTGAGTGTAATGAGCAAAGACACAGCATAACAGATGAAAAGTCAGGAGGAATCCTACCATTAGCAGCTCTTATTCCGATCATTGCAGGCGCTGTAAGTGCCGCAGGTGGTGTAGCTGGAGGTGTAGCAACTGCTGTTAAAGCTGGGAATGATAGAGCCCACCAGCTAGAATTGCAAAAGATTGCAAGAGACAAAGGTATAACAATTAAGGCAGGAGAGGGCTGCCCCGATCGTGATGATTGTGAGCATGAAAATTCTGTAAGCAAGTCTGACATTGTCAAAGCCATCATGACACTGCACAATGCTGGGTTTACAATAATGCGGATGTGATGAGGTTTAAAATCCCACTTTATCCAGCTTCATAAACCTAACGCTACTTATAGTATGTAGAAACAGTTCAACTTTTCTATCAGGGTGGTCACCCTCAAAATTTTTTTTTATTTTAGAGAAAAAAATGCCAAAAGCTAATCCAGCAAAAGATTTAGTCAACAAACATTTTTCAAAAGGCGTCTCATTTCAAGACAAAAGTAATTCACTAAGAGAAGCATGCAAACAAAAGTTCAACACCGACCCTGGTCACCTGGGAAGCTATGAAAAACAGTTGGAAATCATCAATCAATTAGAATCCAACCAGTATGCGACTATAAAAAATCCTGCAAAGGAACACCAAGAGAGGAGTCGCAACTTAGTTAACAAATACGAAACTCTCACTGGTGAAAAAACAAAGTACCCACAAAATAAGCAGGAACAAGAGAAATTAGAGCAATTAATCCATTTAAAAGAGTCGGAGCTTGCCATTGAAGAGATTAATTTTGCACAGAGGAAGTTTACAGAACATTACATAGAGTACACAATCCCAATTAAGGATACCACCGCAAACATCTACGACTATAAAGACAGCATCCAATCAGTTGTTGATCACACACTCAAAACACGCAAGACTTTTAAACTACAGATATCATTCAAGATTGCGTTTTATATGCCTGCAAAACCCACTGAGCATCTCGAGTATTACATGACAACAAAGGCAAAGCCATTCACCCCTACAGACACGCTGGATCCTTTCCTTCAAGATGTCACTAAGAAAATTGAAGCGTTTACATCCAGAGGTTCCGGATGGGTCGTGGGAGGGATTCAAAGAGCAACTGTCATGGTCATGAAATATGACCCACTTAAAGCCTCCTCTTATATAGAACTCCCGCATAAGCTAGCCGGTAAAAAAGCTTGCATAAATGTTAAAAATAAAGACAATTGCTGTGCTCTATGGGCAGTTCTTTCTGCACTTATTAGTGTCCCTCACCACCCCGAAAGAACCTCAAATTATCAAAATTATTTCAACTACTATCTCATTGAATGCGAAAAGAAGGGAATCAGGTTTGACAAAGGAGGCTTGGCGATCTCTCAGATCCCAAAACTAGAAGAGGTGTTTAATAACAAAATTAGAATCACAGTCTTTGAGTGGAGTGAAAAAACTGAGAAAGTTCAACCGGTCAGATGTAGCAAAGACGTTTTAGATCCTGAGGGGAAAAGGCGGACTGAAGTGGATCTTCTAGTGATTGGTAATTTACTAGAGGAGGCTCACTATGTTTGGATTAAAGATCTTTCAAGACTCATTCACAAGCAGTTAAATAATCATCACGAGGCTGTTGCCATCTGCCGCTTGTGCCTTAAGCATTACAGTGGACCTGAACGCTTTGAAAAGCTAACAGAGCATGAATTATCATGCGAGGATCACCCAACAAACTGCTCTCTTCCTTCAGCTGAAGAGAAGTATCTCCGGTTTAAGAACTATCACAAGATGGAGAAGCTCCCATTTGTTGTATATGCTGATTTCGAATGCTCAATCATGCCGGAAACACAAAAACATATCCCCAATTCAGTAGCATATGCCTTTATTAATACAAAAGGACTTGTTGAGTATAATTATTTCTTTGGAGAGCAGTGTGTGGAGCAGTTTATTGCCAGAATGTTAGAGTTGCAAAGAGTAATTAGCACCCTTCAACCTGTTCCCATAATGATGACTGAGGAGGATGAAAGCAATTTCCTATCAGCAACTCATTGCCACATCTGCAGGAAACACTTAACTTGCACTAATATTAAAAACCCCACCGTTAGGGACCACTGCCACTATACTGGGAAATTTAGAGGTGCAGCGCATAACACCTGTAATCTAAAGCTAAAATCGAACATTCATGATCTAACAATATTTTGTCACAACGCAAAGAACTATGACATGCATTTAATAGTTGAAAAAATCGGCATGATTCCAGACATACACCTTGATTGCATCGCAGAGAACAAGGAGAAGTTTAAGTGTGTTGATATTAAACAGGATAATTCGGGTACAGGTAAAATAAGACTGAAGGATTCATATCAATTTCTAGCTGCCAGTCTAGACGAACTAAGCAAGAATCTAAAAGATGAACAATGTACATATACAAAGATGTTTGCAAGTAAAATTTACAACAGTGATGAATCATTTAAACTTTTAAGAAAGAAAGGCTTCTACCCCTATGAAAATATTACTGGGTATCACGTATTTGAAGAAGGTTTACCACCACAGGAGAAGTTCTTTTCAAAGCTAACAGACTCTGGAATCTCTGACAAAGACTATGAGCACGCGAAGCATGTCTATAATTACTTTAATTGTCAAAACTTCTTCCAGTATCACCTGCTTTACCTCTTCACAGATGTGTTTCTGCTGGCCGATGTGTTTGAAACCTTCAGATACACCTAGTACACAGCATATGGCCTCGATCCAGCACATTATGTGTCTCTGCCTGCCACTAGCTGGGAATCTTTGCTTAAAATGAAATGGGATCAAGATCCAGATTGGTACATTGAACTTCTTACAGACATTGACATGTACAATTTTGTCGAATCGTCAAAGCGAGGGGGAATCTCAATTTGTGTTAACAGGTATGCAAAAGCAAACAATTCCTACATTGGATCTTACAATAAGGAGCAGCCCTCAAACTACATTACTTACTTGGACGCTAATAATCTCTACGGTTGGGCGATGAGTCAAGATCTTCCAGTTAGAGATTTTCGATGGCTACCCTCATCAGAACTAAAGTGGGACTTTTCATTGGCTGCCATTTATGAGGTTGATGTTTACATTCCACCAGAGCTTCACGATTATTTCTCTGACTTTCCACCCTTCCCAGAGAACATCAAGTGCCCGAAAATAATCGAAACTCCCAATGATAATAATGGAACTTGGCACCTGTCAGGAACAGAAAAAGAACATACAGAGAAACTAACACAGAATCTAAACAACAAGACACGTTACAAAATCCATTACAAACTGCTTCAGTATTTTATCTCACTTGGTTGTAGGGTCACCAAAGTTCACAGGGCTCTTACATTTACAGAGGAAGCGTGGATGAAACCCTACATTGATAAGAACACCCAGTTTAGGACCAAAGCAACCAACGACTTTGACAAGAACCTCTTTAAGTTGGCCAACAACTCTGTCTATGGCAAGACTCTTGAAAATGAGCGGAAAAGAACAAACCTGAAACTTGTTACCTCATCAGAGCCTGATGTTATTCAGGCAAATATGTCAAAGCCAACATTCAAAGAACTCCATATCTTTAATAGCTACTTAGGTGTGATCATATTTTACAAAACCAAGGTGACGCTGCGCAAGCCGATCTATACAGGTGTCACTGTTCTCGACGAATCAAAACGTCTGATGTACCAGTTCTTCTATGGCATGAAGCAGCAGTACAAGGATAAAATGAAACTCTTGTGCACTGACACAGACAGTTTTATTATGGACATTCAAACAGAAGACATTTATCAGGACATGCTGCAGCAAAAAGATTTGTTTGACTTGTCTGAGTATGATAAATCTTTCAGGACACAGAATGGCGATCAAGTGTTTGACGCTACTAACAAGAAAGTGATTGGGAAAATGAAGGATGAGATTGCTGGTGACATAATCACTGAATTCATTGGGTTGAGAGCAAAGTCCTATTTTGTAAAATGTGAGTCGTCAGACCCAATTAAAAAATCAAAGGGAATTCCGAAACGTGTGGTTAGGAAGGAACTTAATGAAGCTGAATACAGAGACGCCTTGAATTGCAACAAAAAGACATCACATGAGTTCTCAAAGCTACAATCTAAAAACCATATTATTCACACAATTCAGCAAAAGAAGATTGGACTGTCAGGTGCAGATAACAAGAGATTCATTTTTGATGACAATATTAACAGTCTACCGTTCGGGCACTGGAGATTAGGTTTAGGAGGTGGAAGTTGGGTTTAGGAGGTGGAGATTAGGTTCGTGCACTGGAGATTAGGAGGTGGAGGTTAGGTTTAGGTTTAAGAGAAAGTTTAATAAACCTCATAAAAAATGACATAAAAATGACAACAAATAACTTTCTTGAAGATTTGGCTAACGAACTGGAAATCCCAAACTTTAGAGGAATATTTATGAGGGACACTCTGCCTGATTTTCCTCTAAGAAAGGAATGCGGCATCATGAACTTTGACACCACCGATAAGCCAGGATCTCATTGGGTTTGCTGGGTGATTGATCCCGATCGCAAGCACAAATGTTATTACTTCGATAGCTATGGGACGGCAGTACCAGAAGAGCTAAGAAATTATATGAAGGGGAAAAATAATAAAAAAATTTATCGCTCAGACTTTATTCTCCAAGGTCTTAGCAGTGATATTTGCGGTGAGCTGTGCATGACTGTTTTGTATGCAATGACCAAAACACGAAAGACCTACAAGGAAATTATTCTTGGCTGTGTTTCATAGGGTTCATTGTGCATTCCTCGTCGTCCTTCTTGCCGAATTTCTTGCCGAATTTTTCGCCGACTTTCTTTCCACATAATGTTGAAAAACTTTCTCGAGTTCATTTTTCAGCTGACTCATGTCATCAGTACCGACCATGTTCAAGTTCATTCGAATTGATTGTTCATAAAGATCCTGAATGGTTTTGAACTCATCCTCTGAAATGAACTTATCCTCGATTGCCCTTGAAATGTACCCTATGATTGATGTGTGCACCCCTTTCTCTTTTACTTGCTTCTCCTGTAGCTGCTTTAGTTTTTTTCGCCTGTTTCGCGCTACTGCTCCAGTAATTGCTGAAATAAGTCCACATGCAGCACCCACAGAGCCGAGAGGGATTGCGATTGGGGCTGTGATGGCTGGCAACACTGAGACAGCTGCAGCAGATCCAGATAGAACAGACACAGATCCTAGAATCATATTGCTGTAGTCGAAAAATTTACAGTGGTTGTCATAGCGCTTAATTTTCTTTGTGTTGTGGAAAATATTTTTTTCAAGATCATCGCGCATTTTTTGAATATCCACTAGTCGAAACTGTTGAGAGTTACAAGTAATGACGGGGTAGAGTTTTTGTTGCTCATATTGGGGTGCATTCAGATTCGGTGCATTCAGGCTTTGTGTGTTCGAATTCGGTGCCATTGAGTTTGGTGCTGTCGGTATTTTAGGTTCAACGTATTGAGACTGATCGTATAGAGAATTTTGTTGGGCCATTTTTTTCTCTAGAAAAAATAAAAAAAATTATAAAACTATCCGGTTTGAAGATCTGTTTTCTTTTTGATAATTCCATCTGCACCGCCGGTTGTCTAGGCGGCTCTCGTGACGCCGGAGGATCGCGAGTCCAGCAGGCAGCGGCTGGGCGGCTGACGTTTGAGAGCGTGCCGGATTACTCCGGCGGGGTCCAGAGCTCCTTCTACTCGATCTGTAGACATGACCGGACGAGCAGTAGATTCTGCTTCATCAATAGCAATATCACGAAGATTGAGTGTTCTCTCCAGACGATTAAGCCTCCTTATTATTTTACCCCAAGCGCTATACATTCCGTTTAGATAGCTACTGTGTGATACATCCTTTCTCTTTAATGCTTCAAGTCTTTCTTTGATTCGATCATGCAACGCTGTTGACTGAGTCATGAACTCTTCTAAATTCCTCACTTTACCTGTGTTGGTTGCGACGTTTTCTTTAATTCTATCATGCAACGCTGTTGACTGGTTCATAAACTCTTCTAAATTATTTACTTTAGCTGTGTTTGTGAAAACTCCTCCTTCGAGAATACGCATCCGTCTATCAGTGGAATTTCCCAGAAGATTAACTGTCGATCTCAAGCCGTTGATTAGCGAGACTATCGAAGTTATTTCTGACCTTAGTTCATTAGTTGCGTTTAACAACGGCGCATAAAGCTTATCACTTTCAAACTTCTGCCTAGCTACTTTAAGCCTGAGATCTTCCATGTTTATTTGCAACTGGTGCATGGAGCGCTCTAGGGCTTTCAGTCTGTTTTTATTCAGTTTGATCTCTGGGATCTCTTCATTAGTGTTAATGTAGCGCTTATCAAGGAAGGAAGTTGTGAGAGTGCTGTTGCCTGTAGTTGACTCACCTGCAAAATTAATAGACATTTTTTAAATAAAAAATTAAAGTAAAATTCTTTTCTCCTTATTAATCATGACAAACTGATAGGGTTGGTTCCACTTTTCATAGCATATGTTAACAAATTCCTCCTGTGATATTGTTCTGTTAGAGTTCTTAGCTGGATATGTAATGTGAGCTGGGGCAATGACCTCATTATAAAATCGTTTCAGTCGATCCTGTGGTATGGTTGGGAAAAGGAGAATCAAATTACAGTTACCTCTAATTGTTTTATTTGGCAGTTCAAACCAGTTTTGGGCAATGTAAATAACATTGCAGTTATTGTGTCTACCCCGGGTGAAATAATTTTCTATCTGTTTCTGGGGACCGGTCATGCAGTCATCAAAGACAATCAGGTGCTTTCTCCCCTTTTCTAGTTCATCAGGTTGAGGTAAGAGTTTAGTTTTAGGATCTATCTGTGGATCTCCATAAGTGAAAACTTTAATGTTTTGCCATTTTTCATTGTCTGGGATGTGCTTTGCGTATTCAGTGGCTACAACTTCCGGGTTGCTGTTGAGGTCTTTTTGATGTCTAAAACATTGAATAATATCTTCCTTGTTGAGTTTGTTCTGTAGGCCCGCTACTAGCATTTTATACTCATCTTGATACAGAGTGGGTGAATAGATATGTAGTGTGTCATAATCGAGGAATCCAGGTCTGAGGAGCATGTTAAAAACTCTGAAGGTTTTCCCTGACCCAGATGAGCCAACAACAATGCATCGGAAGTGCCCTGGAATTATCTCGTTGTGAGCAAATTTTATCTGATTGCGTGTCCAGTGGGGATGAAAGTCGTTTGTGAAGTCCATTTTTTATGTAAAAAAAACTTTTTCTTTTAAACTTGTGTATTTAAGACGCGTGTGTCTTTTTTCGGGATGTGTATGTGTGTGTCTCTTTGCGGGATGTGTGTGTCTTTTTTCGGGTTGTGTGTGTCTTTTTTCGACTAGTCCTACATCCGACTAGTCCTACACCCTCACACCTCTTTTACCGTCAGGGTGCACCAAATTAGTCAAATTTAAAACCGCCTCCTTTCTTATATTCAGCTCTCATCTTTGCGTAGATGGCTGGATCGACACTATCTGCACTCGGTGCAAGGGGTTGAATATCTGGTATTGATTTCCGGGTTTCATTAACCGTATCTTTAATCTTTTTGGCTGCTGTGGCTACACTGCCAGCCGCTTCGGCAACGTTCTTGATGTTCTCTTTGTTCTCTCCAATGACCTTAAAAATCTTAGCCCCCTGAGCGATCAAATCGGCAAGGCCATTCCCAGAGCGTTCTTTTCTTGGATAGTGGCCTGCAGGGAAAAGTCCAGATCCGCGTTTAATAAGATTAAGTTCCTCTTTGTCATAGTATTTGTCAATGTCTTTTTCGAAAATAATTGGCATCTTTTTAAATAGAAATTTATTTTTTGTTAAACCGTGAAAGCAGAAGCTCTCTCGCCCTCTTATCGATGTATTTTCTCTCAAGCATTTTATTGAGGATGTTGACAAATTCTTTTCTATTCTCGTCTTTCATTCCGGTCTTTGCCGCTCCTAGAAGAACCGCTACTCGCTTGTAGATTTCAGAAATTCCTTTTCCAGTTGAGGGCGGTTGGTCTTGAGGTTGTGGAGTTGGTTGGGCTTGTGGCTGCTGGGGAGGTGATGCAAAAGACTGCTCACTTTCAGAGATGGAACTGTCATGTGGTGCCTGTCTTTGTTGAGGTGTGAAAACTCTTTGCTTGATTCTGTTCATTCGATCTGGAGAGTGTTGTTCTAAGTGTTGCCAATCTGTTGGGTTTTGTTTCTTATATTCAGCTACTTGAGTCGGATCTGCATTTTCCAGTTGCCTGAGTACTTCTGTGAAATGTTGCTGCTGCTGTGGTTGTGGTTGTTGTTGCTGTTGTTGTGTTGTTGTTGTTGTTGTTGCTGATGTCTAGCAGTTTTCCGGTGGTTTCCTCTTCCACCACTCCCACACCTTCAGCGCTTCCTCCGCATTCGTGTGGACCTCGCTCAGGATCCCGCTCCTCCATCCCCTCCAGCAGCTGTCCAGGACCGGGCAGGCCACCACGTGCTCGATGGTCTCCTCTTCCATACCACAATGCCTGCACTTCCCTTCCTGCTGCAGCCCGATCCTCTTCCTAAACGCCGCCAACTCCAGGGAGTGACCCGTGCGCCACCGTCTAAAGCTGACTTCCATTTTCCTGCTCGCGAATTCCGGCTCTTTCCTTGGCCCCTCCGATCCGCCGTACGTCTCTCTCATCCTCTCGTGCCTCCACACCTTCCTTCTACACCGTCTCCTCGCCAACCTCGCCATCGTGCTTGCCATGACTCCAATTCCTTCGCTGCTCACCTCCCGGACCGCCCGGTTAGCCCATTCGTCCGCCACTTCATTACCAACAATCCCACAGTGGCTCGGTATCCACAGCAACACCATCTCACGTCCTTCCATCTCGCTCAGCGCTTTCCTTATGCTGCAGACAATCGGGTTCCTGCTGGCCCTCTTAATGGCCTGAATCCCGCTCTTGCTGTCTGTCGCAACCACAGCTTTTTGCCAGTTGTTGTTTGCCTCCAGCCACTCGATAGCCTCTTTCAACGCGTACAGCTCCGCCTGCATCGAGGACGCAAGCTGTCCGCCGGCCACCATACGCTTCTCGATCACCTCGCCGCTATCATACCTCAACACCACCAGGCTTCCGCCTCCTTTGCCTTCCTTGTCAACCGAACCGTCCGTGAAGATTAGTATGTCCGCTTCGCCGCCAGCCTCTCTTAACCTTCTCTCTCCCATCTTCCTGCATTCCTCCTCCGTGTCTGGCCTTCCTCCCCCGTCATCGAACGTCACGTGCCGCAGCTTGATCCACGGTGGTTCCCTTTCCGCCTCCGACAGCCTCGGCAGGTCGACCTCCCATTCTAGCATGTACCTGCGCGCCCAGGTCCTCCAGCTTTCCCTTCTGAGCCTGCAGGCCGGTCCTTCAGACGCAAGCTTCCATCTAATCGAACCCACCTTCGCTCTCAGCAGGCTGTCCATCTTCCTCACCACTCGCCATCTGGCCAGCGCCTCCAGCTCCTCCGTGCCCGACTCTTCTCTGACTCCGTCGATGGGGGTCGTGGCGAGCAGCCCACCTATAATTCTGGTTGCCCTCCGCTGCGTCACCTCTAGCTTGCGCCAGCACGCTCTGCTGATCCATGGCATCCAGGCCGTGGCCCCATACATGATTTTACTCTCGATGAGGGCCACGTACGTCTGCCTGAGGAGCCCGCTTCTCCATCCCCAGTCGCTACCGGCCAGCCGTCTCATCATCTGGATTCTGCTTTTACAAGCTTGAGCCACCTCTTGCACGTGCTTAGCAAAGTTCAGCCTCCTGTCGTAAGTCACTCCTAGGAACCTGGGGTGAGGTACCCACTCCATATCTTCTCCGTTGATTCTTATGTTGATCCGCTTCGGCTCCTTGCACTTGCTACTCAACCCGAACAAGGTGAGCGTGCACTTCTTGGCCGCTATCGGCAATCTCCATTGTGTACTCCACTCCTGCACCACCTCGACCGCCTGCTTGATGCTGCTGGCCGCTACCTCCTCGTCTTTGCTACACGACCAGCACGCTAGGTCATCCGCGAATCCGCTCACCTCCATGTTCGGCATTCCCTCAATCCTCCGCAGCAGATCGTTAATAAAGATGATAAACAGGATCGGCGACAGCACCGATCCCTGCGGCAGTCCCTGCCTCATAACCACGCCAGCGCTGTCTCTATCTTGGTACCTCACTCTGGCCATTCGGTTCACTAGCCAACTTCTAACCCACTTCACCAACTTCCTGCTCAGTCCAAGTTCCAGCATCTTCCAAAGCAGCCCATGCCTCCAGACTTTATCAAAGGCCCTCTCGAAGTCAAAGAGGGCCAGCACTCCTTTCTCCCCCTTCTGGAAAGCGTCTTCCATCGCTTGCGTCAGCCTCAGTAGCTGGTCCTCGGTGGATCTGCCAGCTCTGAAACCGGCTTGGCTGTCGCTTAGCAGTGCCTTGTCTTCCAGATGGTATTGTATTCTCTTCGACAGGATTCTCTCCATCCACTTCCCGAGGCAAGAGGTCAGGCTGACCGGTCTGTACGACCCGACCAGCGCAGCGTCTTTGCCGGGCTTGAGCAGCGGTATAATCCTAGCCCGCCTCCAGTTCTGTGGGACCTGCGCTTCGTCGTACGACTGGTTGAACAGCACCTGGATCGCCTCAATCATACATCCTGGTAGCGCCCTCAGCAGCTTGGGGTGGATATTATCCTCCCCAGCCGCCTTGGATCCATCCAGCTCCTCCAACGCGTTGTAGACCTCTTCTACTGAAATCTCTTGCGCGTCTCTTCCATCCGGACCAGCCTCCGCCAGCCGCCTCGTCACCGCCCTTCTGGCCCATCTGAATCCCACCGGCGTTTTGATGTTGCTGACTCTCTTGTACTCCCTCGCGAACGCTCCAGCTTTGGCCGTACTGCTCTTATACTCCTTGCCCTCATGTAGCAGCACCCGGCTGTCCTCATTACTCTTCCTGCCCTTCAGCCTGTTAAGAACAGTCCACATCTTAGCAGCCGTGCCGTTCTTCTCCAGCAGGTAGTTCCATTCTTCTCTCTTTTTCTTGCTGATCAACTCTCTCACCTCCTCATCCCGCCTCTGCCTCTCCTCATCATCCGCGCCTTCCCAGGCCTCGTCCCTTTCTTTCAACATTTGCACTACCTCTTCGTCCATCAGGTTCCGGTTTCTGGAGGCTACCGTCTTCGTTCCCACCGTCTGCCTCGCTGCCCTCGTGATTATGCTCCTCATCGCTTCCTCGACACTCCTGGTACTGCTGCAATCCACAGCCTCCTTCTCACAGCTCTCCTCGATTCGCTGCTTGTAACCTTGCCAGTCGGCCTTTTTCCAATTCCACCGCACCAGCTTCTTCACACGGCACTCCTGCTCTAATCTTCCGCTTGTGATCAAGATCGGCCAGTGGTCGGAGCTCAGTGCCTTGACAACCTCCCAGCTCCATCGCTGCTCGCGGCTGCCATGGCAGAAGGTGACGTCGGGTGTAGATTCTACGTCCGTGCCCCTGCCGACTCTCGTCACTTTGCCGTCGTTGAGGCAGATCATGCCGTGCGCATCCGCCCAATCCGTCAAATCGTCACCTCTGGCATTTTCCGCAGCGCTGTTATCCCAGGCCGCGTCGTGGGCGTTGAAGTCGCCTCCGACAATCCAATCCTCTCCTGCTGGGATTCCAGCTGCTTCGATCTGCTCTTTTCCACCAGGCGGCATGTAGCAGTTAGCAATCTTGATCTTATTGCCGCCCTTGCACACCTCCATCGCCATCACTTCTAGCCGACCATCCCTTCCTCTCCTCTCCACCTCAATCATTTTGAAGCTGATCCCATTCTTTATCACCATAGCAATTCCCCCTCCACGGGCTTTCCAACACCCTTGCGATCTCCGCCTGTCTTGCCTCACTACAGCGTAGCCTGGAACGACCGGGTCCTCGTCCTCCGCCCTGAGCTTGGTCTCCTGCAGCATCGCCACGTCCACACGCCTTTCCGCCAGCATCATACGCAGCTCTTCTCTTTTAGCCCCCATGTGATCGCAGTTCCACTGCATGATGACCCAGCTCGCGGTGCCTTCCTCTTTGGTCTCCACCGATTCCATCTTCTTTCCGCCCGCTGCACTGTTGCCTTCTTTCCCCTTATACCAATCATCCAGGCACTCTTTGCATTTCCATCCACCAGCCCTCTTCCACTTCGCCAACAGCTCCCGACTAACCTCCCCCGTGCAGCACCAGTGCACTCTCTTCTCGCAGAGGCTGCAGCTCGCACCGACTCCTCTGCGGCAGTACCTCTTGCACTCCGCACATCTAACTGGCCTCGGTTCCACCAGCCTCCTGCCCATTTCCGGGGCTACGTCTGCGATGCCACGGCACTCAGTACAGTTCCAGTGCTCTTGCTTAACCGCTCTCCATCTGCTGACCCCCGAGCAGCTCCTGTGCGCCGTTCTACCGCACTTGCTGCAGCTCAGCCCCAGGAAGTCAGCTCTCATGGTCCTCGTACATTCCGTGCAGCTCTTCTTGCTCCTGCTCGGCTTCTCTCCTGGCTCAGCGGCCTCATCACCTTCCCTGTCCACCTGCAGCTCCTCCTCTCTTTTTGAGTCGTTTCCGCTGTTTTTATGGGTTTCTTTTTGGATTTTTCGGCTTTCGCTTTTCTTCTGGGCCTCCACACTGCTAGTCCTGTCTCCTGCCGTGGCCTCCCGTTCGCCGGTGCCGTCCCTTCTCGGGCTGAGGTGCTCCCTCAGCTTGCTCACAAGCTCTCTCTTCTCGACTGCCCGCCAAGCTTCCGCCGTGGCCTTGTCATACGCCCCGCGCTTCCCCTTCTCGTGCCTCCTGCTGTAATTCTCAACAAAGCTTTCGGCTCTGCTGCTATCGATCCACGACGTTAGCTGACACCCAAACCACTGAATCTGCACAGATTCACGGCCTCTGTCCCGCTTCCTCCGCTCCAGCACTTCGCCCGGCCACCATGGCCAACCGGTGAGCTTGGCCCAGACCACCTCTCCCTCCGGCTGTCTCACTTCGCGTTCCTCCTCGTCCACCATCGCCTCCTCTCTCATCTCCTTATGCTCCTCTTCCTTCTGCGTTCTTCCTTCCTTACTCCTGCAGCACGGCCCGATCCACTCCTCCTCTCCCTCTCCTTGTCTCGGTCCTTTTTCCCTCGCGTAGAACCTGGCCCTGCACAGCTCGCTGCATTTTAAATGTAATTTGCCTTTGCAGCACGCGCATTCTGGGCCTCTTCCGCGGATTCGGCCCCCGCATCTGGCACAGCTCCTTTTATCGCTCTCGCCCCTCGCTGCTGGTCCTGGGTTCGTCTCCACGTCTCCCGCTTTCAACATCTCCTTGCTATCCTTGCATCCTTGATTGCTAGACATTATGCCCTCCTTCGTCTGGCTTTCGTTGATTTCCAACTTCGGCCAGTCTACAGCACACCGCGTAGAGGTGTGAGGGCTGTGCTGCTGCTGTTGTTGTTGTTGTTCTAGATATTTTATGACTTCCGCCTGATCTGGCAAATCGAACCATTGTTTAAAGTGCTTGTACTTTTTGAATCTAGTCAGGTTGACACCGTTATCATACATAAGTCTCAGGACTTCTGGGGCCTTTAGTATTTCTATATCTCTAGCAAGAGCAAAAGTCACTAGATCTCTATAGTTCTTTAGCTGTTTGTCCGAGATTCTCTCTTGGTTCTTGGTCATAAAAGTCAGTAAGGTTTCTGTGAAAGGAATGCTCTTAGTTTCCAAGCCTTTGACAACAGAAATATGTTTCTTATTTATGTCGATATAATATTCCACTGGTTCATTATAAATGTTTTTTCTCCACATACTTATTCCAAATACATATTTCCCATCATGTTCGACACGCTCTACTGGTCCAAAAATGTTATCTGTCACTTTTAGTTGTGATTGATGTGGTTGTGATTGTTGTGGTTGCGGCTGTATCTGTGGTGCTTCTGGAATTTTGCCCAAAACCTTTTGCACTTGGGTTTCCTGTATGTCGTCGATAGTTTCTTTGACCTGATCAATATTTTTCTTAGCTTCTCCATACCCGGGTTTATGAAACTCTGTGGCTGCTTGGACAAACTCATTGTAGGATTGTTGCTCCTTATTTATTAGCCCGGTAACTCGTTTCTCTGCTTGTGCTAGCTTCTCCAATTCAGATATCTGCTGTGTACTTTTCCGCTTCATTTCTTATTTTATTTTATTTTTAGTTAAAAAATGAACGACCCACTGACACCAGTTTTCTACAAGATTAACAAGCCTATTTTGAGTGATGATAGCACAATCAAAGCGACTCAGGTAAGAGTTCCCAGTCAGGAAAATCAGAATGAAACTAATCTTGGTCCTGGTCAAACACTGACATTTACATACAATGGATGTTCGTCTCTGGTTAGTGTGCACAGTCTTAAGAGCGGCTTCCATATGACATTTCAATTCAAGACAAAAGGTGGTGCGGATGCGGCTCGTGCTAACGTTGACAAGCATGATGCGGATGTGGCTCTGATCAGTAACTTTTGGGCGTACATGTTCAAGGAGTTTAGTGTATCGAATGGGAGCACAGAGTTGGAGCGAATCGCCAACTTTGGAATTGTCTATGACGCTCATTGTTTGATCGAGAATCCTGATTTTATTCAGTTGGGAAGTGGTGCGGGTTATATTGCAGATGAAAAAGAAGGAGACATCAATGACAGTGGCTATAAAAAGAGGAAGAAGAGATACAACTATGCATTGCAAGGTGCTGATGATGCTGCTAAGAACCCGCAGTATCGGTCTGTTGATGTATTTGTACCATTGAGATTCATGAGTGGATTCTGTAATACATTTAATCGACTGACT
Organism: Macrostomum lignano; assembly: GCA_002269645.1. Classification (NCBI taxonomy): domain Eukaryota; kingdom Metazoa; phylum Platyhelminthes; family Macrostomidae; genus Macrostomum; species Macrostomum lignano. The sequence goes on from NIVC01002918.1 coordinate 85,295, forward strand.
AGTAACTTTAGCTACACCTTTAGGATGACTAGAGATGATCGCAGTAGAGTGTTGTGGACTGGGGCGGACCACACAAGGATGGAGGTGAAGCTAACCGGAATCGAGCTGTATTTGGAAGTCATTGAGCCAAAGACCGCACTAAAAGCAGACTATCTTAAGGCAATAGAGAAGGACATTGATGTTGCATACACGGCCTACATGTGTCGAGATGAGCGAAACGAAACTAGAACAAACATCTGCATTAAAGAGGGATCATGCAGCAATCCAAGGTATATTATTATTAACATAAGAAACCCAAATAGCATTATACGCTACATGCATGGAGACGTGCGGTCCATTCAGCATGAAATCAGTGATAATCTTTACCCTGCACTGCCACAAAATGGAGATTTCAGTCAGAACAAGATTAGCAAATTTTATAGCGAGTTGGTCGACTTGGCTGTGAAAGAGAACAACGGAATTGCTATCACTGCTCTTCAATATGGAACTCTATATCCAATGTTTGGCGCTGATGTGTCTGCCAGACAAATGCCTACTGATAACAGCCCTGTGAATATCGTGACTAACATTGAGAGGACTGCCGCAACACCCGTGGACCTGTACATTATCTATGCATTTGAGAGGAAGGTGAAGCTTAACATGATCAACAATTCATCCAGTAAAGTTTAAATATTTTTTTAGGACAAAAAAATGGAAGCTATAGCCGAAAGACTAAATAACATTGTTTCACACTCTAAGGAGAGCATTCCTATTACAATAACCGGGCGAATTAATGACTCAAACGGGATGTTTGTTGAAAAATTAGAGCAGGCGATTCGCCTGGATCCAGGCGCTAATTACCATGTCTATCTTAACGACTTCACTGGTTGGTCAAACGTTCCCAATGTGATGGCAGCAAATAATAAGTTTTATTACAAATGGAAAGGTGCAGCAGCAGACCCTGTGGTATTCCATGTGAGCACGCAAAGTGTGGATACCTACAATAACTTTCTAGAAAATGTCTTTACTAAGAGAGGCCATTTTGAGACACCTGATGCGAGTAAGCCAGAGAAGAAACTGTTCCCTGTCAAACTAACCTATGATCTCACTGTAATGAGAGTGGTCATGCAAGTTCACAAAGATGCGGAGGTTGAGTTTAAAGATGACACTTGGTATAGGGAACTGGGATTCGAGAAGAAAGTTTATAAGGCAGAATCCGCGGCGCGGACCGCCACTCAAGCATCGGGGACTGTTACAATGGTCCGGGAAAGTGTACGCGGTTTGTTCTTAGCACCCAATATAGCAGACATTGTAAAGGGTTTGAATATTCTAATCAGAAGCAATCTCAGTCTTGATTGGGTATTTAAGGGAAAGCGAACGAATATTTTGTACAACATCTCCAACTCTGTTGCTGGAGGACAGATGGTGGTAGAGAAACCAAATCCAGTGAAAAGAGTTGTATTGAGTAATAAGGAGATTCACGAGATTGTGCTACAGTTTGAGACTGAAGATGGGATGGGTGTTGATTTCAACGGTGAAGAGTTTGTATTGACGTTGATCATTGAGAGAATGTAAGAAATCACAATTGCCTAATGATTTCTGCAAAGTTATAGTAGCTGTCGTAATCGTTAATGACTACTCCATACTTATGAAACCAGTGTCTTTGAAGAGCTAGATTAATATTAGGGGCATTGATATCAACATCGGGCCAATATTTTCTCATGTACTCGCTGCATTCCTTCTTGCATTGGTACTTACTCTTGTAATTAGGCTCGTGCGCTTTGTAATAAGAACCTGGAGAGACAACTGGAAACATTTTTAGAGAAAAATTAGATTTTTTTCAATGGGTAAGGACCCTGCGCTGATGATTTAAAGTTTTAGGGATCTGGTTTCGCGTTGCAAATTGAATGTGGGGAGAAGAATGCAGATTATTTTCTGATTGTTTCGAAGATGCTATGGGTGGATGTCAGTGGATTATGTCAGTGTCAGTGAACATAACAGGTGTTAGTGGACACCTGCTCTGATTCTGTCAGGGATAATATGGATGGATTTAATGGGATTATGTTCGAAGTTTTCGGAGCAAGTGCGACCCCTCCCTTTTTTTCATGATTCTGTCGGGGACAATATGGATGGATTTTATGGGATTATGGAGGACGTTTTGTGAGCGAGTGCGACCCCCCTTTTTTTCTGATTCTGTCAGGGATAATATGGATGGATTTAGGTGGATTATGGAGGACGTGAAAAATTTTGTCCTAGAAGCCCCCTCATGCCTTCTACTGGTGTTTGTTAAATCATGCCAGTTATCTTTCAACTATAAATAAATGTGCGCTCCAGCCTTCCAGGCCTCTGTGACTTTTCTACCCTGCAATCGCTTCTCGCATCTGCGTTATTTGGCTCGCAGTAGTACAACATGGCTGTACAACATGGCTGTACAACATGGCTGTAACCGGGGAAGTTCCGTTTCTCTGTATCCCAACATGTTCCCAAAATACTCACGTTTACACTTAGACTAAAGCAGATAGATAGTTTAATGATAACTTAAGTGACAACAAAAAGGACCCGAAGAGACTACTGCTAACAGATGAGTAGCAAGTGTATATCGAACGAAGTTTATTAGTGTGTGAAAATCACGCAAACTTTCCGTTCAGGCACTGCAAAGGCAGTAAAAGCACTGCAGTTCTGCAGCACTACTGAGATCGCTATGATAGCCACCCAGCCATTGCCAGCTGGATGCGCAGAAATATGCGCAGGTTTTCTAAAGAAACAGTCATAAAGATTTGCTATCAGCCAGCATCAAAGCCTTTCGCCTGAAACAAGGAGTGGAACTTCCATCTCAGCTTCCGGTGTCTGCTGCATATTGGCAAAGCATTTCATAATTTGTTATTGTTAAACTGGCAAGAATAGATTTCGAAAGCGAAAATTATCAAGAGTAATGTTTGAATTTTAGCAAAGTTATAAAATAACAAGTTACAAAATTACTAGTATCAAAAGTAGTCATCTCGGTGGGAAAAAATCGCAAGTTTTAAATTAATTCAGGTTTGCATTAGAATATAAAACAGAAATATAATTATGATTTACTGCAATATGATTGGTTATCGTGCGATCGCCAGCTTGCAAATCAATCGATAATTCGATGTCCTCTCTCCGACAGCTTCTCTTATTAGACCCCAAATGGTATTTGTATTTGCGGGTCAACACAAGGTTAGTAGACACAAAACTGAATAAAGTTTGTCACAATTGGGCACGGCTCAAAGCTCCGATGCGATTTTCCGAATGGAAGCTTTCAATATAAAATGCCACTGCGCTACTGCTGTGTCTTCTTATCCCCTTTGTGCAGCAGCGAGGTGAGGTACAGGTTCAGCGCCAGGTCGCTGCCCGCCAGGTTCACATTGAAGCTGCGCCTGCATTTGGGACACCTGGCCTCCAGCGTGTGTCCCGAGAACTCCGACACCAGAGACTCCCTTTTGCAGAGCGGGCACCTGTACTTGCATGTCTGCAGACCCTTCAAGGACTTAAACAGTCTCTCAGCGACGCCCGGTCCGCGCTCTTTGAAGGCGGCTCTCTCGGCCTCAGTCAGCTGCTCCTCGGTCCAGAACACATCGATGAACTTCATCCTGAGCACGGCTGCGCTCTGCACTCTGAAGAAGCCGCCGTCGCCCCAGCCGGAGCCCCACGAGTTCATCAGCCTCAGGCTGTGTCTGTCGAAGCTCAGCAGCACCACCGCGTGTCCGAACAGCTCAGAGTCTCCCCGAGCTCCGAGTCCACCGGTGAGGTCGGCCTGAGTGAGAATGCCTTCGGGATTTTGCTTGAAGAACTGCTTGAAGCTGCCCCACTCGCTCTTAGTGAGGTGGAACCTCGCCACGACTGGCTGCTTGGCGATGACGGCGTCCAGCGCGGCTTTCTCATCGACCTCCTTGCACTGCAGCCGGTACTCCGGACACACTGTCCGCAGCACCTCGACTGTGCGGGCTCTGCGCTGTCCGAACTGAGCGACGATCTCGTCTCTGAGCTGGAAGAAGTCTGGATATCCGCCGTCCCGACCCACAACCCTGAGCATGCTCAGGTGCATGACGGTCGCCGACGCGACTGCATAGCAGGTGAGCTCCGACTGTCGCTGCGGCTCGAAGCCCTCGTTGGCCCTGTTGATGTACAGATCGAGGTCCACGTCGGCCAGCACGTCCGACAGCGCGTCCTGCGAGCACACGCAGCTCTTGGCGATGTCGCAGACCTCATCGATGAGGTCGGGGTGATTGATCTGGAAGAACAGTCGGGTCTCATTGTTGTCGGTGTCGATTGTCCAGCCCTTTCGGATGAACAGGGTTCTGGGGATCTTCTGGGTGGAGACTGTCGAGGCCATGTCGAACATGAACTTTGCAGGTCGATTCCAGCCGCTGTCGAGTGTGCTGTAGAGCCGTCGCGGGTCAGAGATGTCTCTGTCCGTGATGAAGCAGGACACGACCGTCACCCCGAGATTGTGCAGTGCCTGTCGCATCTCAGTGTCTCGGCTGCCGCTGTTGTCCGACGGCGCTCCATCAGAAAGGATGAAGAGCAGCTTGAACTCAGTTTTGTGTTTCTCGCTACAAAAAATATTTTCAGACGTCTCGAGAGCCTGCATCAGCGGGGTGCCTCCGTAGATGAAGGGTTCGATGGTGTCAATGAGCTCGTTGATTCGCTGGTCAGTCAGCTCAGCGTCTTCGTTACAGGAGCGCAGGATTTTCTGAGCTTCATCTGGGGCAAAGACTGACAAAGGAGTCAGTGCAGTGAGATTTGCAGTGAGATTTTTCGTCAGTGCTCTGAGATCTTCAGCCAGTGCAGTGAGACTTGTACTCAATGGCCTCAGCTCATTCTCCGCTCTCCTTCTTTCTGCTTCTTCTTCAATTCGAAATTTGTCGTTAAGGAAGTTTTCACATTTGTTCACAACAGCTCTTACTTCGGAGTCCGTCCCCAGCAACGGGTCTTCAGACCCCACAAACGAACCAAGAAATCCAGAAGTGACTCTCGCGGCTTCGCTCGCCCAGTGAAAATATCGGCACTGCTCTGGCAGATAATCATCAACAACTTTTCGTTTGAATTCCGAGTCGGTTTGCAGAGCGTCCAGAATGACGCAGGCAGTTCGCTTGTCGCTTATATTCCTGTCCACCATGTCCGCTGTGGCCCAACTCCGAACTCTCGGCGCTCCACTGGACTCAAGGATGGAGAGAGCTCGGTCAATGATATTTTCCTTTGAAGAATATTCAAGCCTATTTATTCGGTCTTCATACTCCTGCTTCTTTCTTCTGGCCTCATCTTCCAGCTCCTGCTTTTTCCTATCCAGTTCTTGCTTTCCCCTCTCCAGCTCTTGCTTTTTACGGTCCAGCTCTGGTTTTCTCCTCTCCAGCTCTTCCCTTTTTCTCTGCCCAGCCTCCAGTGAGGCCAAGATGTCGAACACTGTGGGCTGTGACTCAGCTCCCACGCCGCCCAGGAACACCTGGTTGGTCGGTGACACGTCGTGCTCGACCAGCTGGTCGGCCACCTGGAAGATGGAGCGGACCCACTTGTTCTTCGATGCGTAGCTGGCCGCGCCCGCTGCCTGCTGGCAGTCGAAGCTGCGCTGCATGGAGCCGGAGACGTCCAGCAGAGCTCCGGTGAGCACCGACCTCACGTGACGCTCCTGCAGTTGCGGTGGAAAGTTCAGCTTGACATGCAAAACCTTTTAGCTACAAAATGTGTGTTTAAAATCTGTAGAACATGAAGTAGTGCTCATTTATGTGGTTCATTGTATAATGAAATGATTTCAATTCATAAATTCTATAAAGGTGCTTTTGAACCCATTAATTATTTCTTGTATTATTGTACTTTTAATTCTATTTTAGCGTCTGATACATAAATAACTTTATTATAAAATATTTGTACTTAGTGAATTTAAGATATAGAAATTATGATAATGAAAAAATATTTCATTCTGTTCAAGAGAGGAAGAACAACCAGTTCATTCTGTTTAATTTTTCCTAAATTTCGGAAAGCAGAAAATTCGTGCAGCTTACCATTGAGAATCCTTTCAATTTTTTTTCTCAAGTTGTGGCTTAACTGAAGGAGAACTGGCAGCACTGACTGGATTAATTCAAATTTTGTATAAAATAATTATCGCAGCAAATAGAAAATGGGAATATTCAATTAGGCCCAATAGTTAAGGTAAATGGAAAATATTTCTAATATGCTTTAACAAATAGCATTCAAACGTTGATTTCCTTCCAGTGAAATTAACGTTTGTTTTAATAAGTTAAAAAATCCGGAAAAATTATTTAGAATTTGAAACAGTATCATGCACTGGTTGTGCGAGATTGAGTGAGTGCTGACCGGGTGCGCCTTCACCTCTGCAGTGTACATTGCATCATTCGCCTCCACCTCACTAATGCAGCATCACATCATTCACCTTCTCCTCACTAATGCAGCATTGCATCATTCACCCCACCTCACTAATGCAGCATTGCATCATTCGCCTCCACCTCACTAATGCAGCATTGCATCATTCGCCTTCACCTCACTAATGCAGCATTGCATCATTCGCCTTCACCTCACTAATGCAGCATTGCATCATTCGCCTTCACCTCACTAATGCAGCATTGCATCATTCGCCTCCACCTCACTAATGCAGCTTTACATCAGTCGCATTCACCTCACTAATGCAGCATCACATCATTCGCCTCAACCTCACTAATGCAGCATTGCATCACTCGCATTCACCTCACTAATGCAGCATTGCATCATTCGCCTTCACCTCACTAATGCAGCATTGCATCATTCGCCTTCACCTCACTAATGCAGCATTGCATCATTCGCCTTCACCTCACTAATGCAGCATTGCATCATTCGCCTTCACCTCACTAATGCAGCATCACATCATTCGCCTTCACCTCACTAATGCAGCTTTACATCAGTCGCATTCACCTCACTAATGCAGCATCACATCATTCGCCTCAACCTCACTAATGCAGCATTGCATCACTCGCATTCACCTCACTAATGCAGCATTGCATCATTCGCCTTCACCTCACTAATGCAGCATTGCATCATTCGCCTTCACCTCACTAATGCAGCATTGCATCATTCGCCTTCACCTCACTAATGCAGCATTGCGTCATTCGCCTTCACCTCACTAATGCAGCATTGCATCATTCGCTTCCACCTCACTATGCAGCATTACATCATTCGCCTTCACCTCACTAATGCAGCATCACATCATTCACCTTCACCTCACAAATGCAGCATTACATCAGTCGCCTTCACAACACTAATGCAGCATTGCGTCATTCGCCTCCACCTCACTAATGCAGCATTGCATCATTCGCTTCCACCTCACTATGCAGCATTACATCATTCGCCTTCACCTCACTAATGCAGCATCACATCATTCACCTTCACCTCACAAATGCAGCATTACATCAGTCGCCTTCACAACACTAATGCAGCTAATTAACTAATGGTTAACCACTTGCAGTCATGGCAGATTCTATTCACAGCACATTGCATTAAAAAATTTACAAGTCAGTAAACATTAAAATAACATTAATCAAATTCGATAAATAACTGCGATTCACAGAGATGCCTTAGGGAAAAGAAAGTACATTGCAGTGTAAAAGTACACTCACTATAAAATTGCAGGCCGCTAAAATGGCAGCGGAGCCGGCGTGCACCTACAAAGCATCGCGCAGCTCGGCAGTGGAGGCGCAGACTTCTGCCTCTGCGCCTCAGGCGGCCAGGTCTCCGCTCGGCGCAGCTTGATGCTATCCAGCAGCTCCGCCTCATCCTGGAGCGCCAGGTCGACCGGGCCCAGCCAGCTGCGGAAGCGGCGCTGCTGCAAGTGACTTGGCTGGAAAGCTGCTACTCTGATTGGAAATCTGCTACTCTGATTGGAAATCTGCGACTCTGATTGGAAATCTGCGACTCTGATTGGAAATCTGCGACTCTGATTGGAAATCTGCGACTCTGATTGGAAATCTGCGACTCTGATTGGAAATCAGCGACTCTGATTGGAAATCTGCGACTCTGATTGGAAATCTGCGACTCTGATTGGAAATCTGCGACTCTGGTTAGAAATCTGCGACTCTGGTTAGAAATCTGCGACTCTGATTGGAAATGTGCGACTCTGGTTAGAAATCTGCGACTCTGGTTGGAAATCTGCGACTCTGATTGGAAATCTGACAATCGAGAAATCTGTTTGGAAAGTTGAGGATGATTTAACAACTTCTCGTGTTATTTTCTCGAATTCATCCTAAAATTGCTAACTACCTTGACTTATTGATTTACGAGCCTCGTATAATGTTTAAGGGTCTCCAACCCAGCTACAAAGATACAATAGGGATACGATCGATCAATAGTAGTATAAATTGGCATTTTATTGTTATTAGTTGTAGCACGTACTAAAACAGAATCACCAAATATATTTATACAGAGCTACCTCTCATTTATTCAAAATCTGTTTGCTTAATGATTTTCTTAGTTATGAATGTTGATCAGCGAAGGCTGAGGGGGTTAATAATTATTATTCACATGTAAGTTCTTGTTTTGCTGACGACTAGAAACTTAAATTCATATAGAAGGTCGAATGCAGTCTTTGAAGCCCTCAGCAGTCAGCAGCTCGCCTCTGACTGACGCCCCATCGGATTTGCCAATCACACCGAGCGTCTGTTGGGTAGCGTTGGGATTTCGGCATGGCATGTGGCTTTGTGAATAATAATAAGCTGGTTGCAAACAGACTTTCATGCTGTAACTGCTGTTGTAGCAGTGCCTAATGCTTGCGAGGCAATGACAAGGGTGCCTGGAATGAAGCATTGCGTTGAGCAGTGATCTTTTTCTGAAATGAAAGTGAAATTTTGGAAACAATTATGAGCAGCACCTGCATCGGCTGATGTATTGGGGGAGAGGCTTCAGCTTCACAGCGTCCAAAGTCTGTCATGAGCATAGGAGTGAGACCGCATAGCAGCAAATGCAGAAGTTTTGACACCCTGAATGTCTCCCTGCTGCACTGCTGCTCAGATCGGCTTATCTGAGTCCATGATCTGCGGTCAGACTGAGACTGCGATAACCCTGTGTGCAGCGGTAGTGAAAAGCCCGCCAAGAGAAAAGTAAGAGAGGGGCAGTGCAGGTGGGCATGACAACCAACTATGAGTTTACAAGGGCAACCAAAAGAAACGGTTTCCACAAAACATTCACTGGCGTCTTGGCTGCTGTTTTCATTTTGCGACAGACCTTTCTGATACGAGCGGCACACGCGGCACAGTGAGGGACCAGACGGAATTTCGGACTTCGGAACTTCAAACGTGAAACGAACGTACATTGAGCTGCCTCATTGGCATGCGCATTGGATCTGCATAAAGGCTGTGGAACTCAAATTTCAGTTAAAGTTGCTCCGGCTCTGTAGGCACTTAAAAGCAGAAGTAAAAATGACGGAGAAGCTTGCAGAGATCAGCGACGTTCTGGCGGGAATTCGAGATGCCGTCCAGACGCTGAGGTCTATCGGAGGTAAGAGTGATGAGCTGCTGAAGGTTACTGAGCTCACCAAGGCTCAAGCCAGCGAGGTGGAGCAGCTGAAGCTGGCCAAGGAGCCTCATCGGGAGGAACTGCAGCCACAACTTGACGGACTGAGTCTCTTTCTCAAGAAACTGAAGAAAGAGCTCAAGAGAGTGCAGGTAACGGGATCTCACCTAGAGGTTTGGATAAACAGTTTTGAAAGGCAGATCGATGAGTTTGAGACATTCTGGAAGGCCAGGATCCAGGCCAATATTGAGCCAGATTTGCTCAAACAGCTCTGTGAAAAGCTGGACCAGCTGCACACAATGGCCTGTGATTTCTCGGAATCGCTCGCGACCTTCACCGGTCAGCTGAGCAAGTCGCAGGAGCTCGCCAAAACTCTGTCTGACGGGCTGAGTCAGATACAGAAGGGTTCGAGCAGGCAGGCAGGCCAAGCACAGCTGCTCGGGCTGATTGCTTGCGCAACAGTCGGAGCCCTCGGTCTCGCGGCACTTCACTTCTTCGATGGCGGAGCTGCTTTTATCGCCAGCTTTGCCACAGGCATTTTGCTGGGCAGCGCGGCCGTGAAAACAGCGACGGATTTGAAGGAGCGGCGAGAGCGAGCCAGGTGCGCTGGTGCCTGCCGCAGGAAGCTGGACTCGGTCCACAGAATGCTGCGGATCGGCTGCGACACCGCCAGGACCATCCAGGTGGACGAGGCAGCCATCAAGGCGTTGCGGACTGCTCTGCAGTTTTTCACTCGAGACGTGGAGAGGGACGACCGCATCGCTCAGCTGGAGACGGAAGGCTTTGAGAAGGACGACCGCATTGCTCAGCTGGAGACGGAAGGCCTTGAGAAGGACGACCGCATCGCTCAGCTGGAGACGGAAGGCCTTGAGAAGGACAACCGCATCGCTCAGCTGGAGACGGAAGGCGTTGAGAAGGACGATCGCATCGCTCAGCTGGAGACGGAAGGCCTTGAGAAGGACGACCGCATCGCTCAGCTGGAGACGGAAGGCCTTGAGAAGGACGACCGCATCGCTCAGCTGGAGACGGAAGGCGTTGAGAAGGACGACCGCATCGCTCAGTTGGAGAAGGAAAATGCCGAGTTGAAAATAATGAGGAATCGACCAAGTGAAAAGACGTCACGCAATGAGCTGGAGTTCGAGAATCAATTTCTAGGCGAATGCTACGCAATGGTGAGAAGCTTAGTGACTCGCTTGAACAAAGCCCTTGGATTAGCCGTATTTGCCAATGGCAACGACAAATTTACCTTCTCGTCATGAAGCGAACTGTGACGCGGTTAGAGTTATGGATATATTTACCCTGAAAGTCAAAAAGCATGTAGATTAACTTCCTTAACTCCAGATAAACCCAGGATAGTATGCGATCCATTGAAAACGAGTGTTAATCTTGAAAGGAAATAAACGAAAAGTAAATTTTGGTTTTACCGCAATTTAACTTTCTAAAGCGAATTTGATTTTATTAAACACATTAACTTTGTAGCTTAATTTCTATTAACAAACTGGTAAATCAATGTAAATTTACCCTCCGTAAAGTAAAGTGACAGAAAGTAACGTCAAGTAACGTTCATTTATCTAAAATTACGTTAATCAACCTTCAGGCTATTAGTTATATAGAATCCCCTATATTAACCTTTTTTCAATGGGGAGCTTCTTTGTGCTCATCTCATCTTAGTTATTGATCACTTCAGCTAAATTCACGGGTCAGTAAGAGAATGAGACCAAGTGGTGCTGAATCACTGCTTTTGACGGCAATTTTTTATTATAAACTCAACTCGTCCATGTAGAAATGTCTTCACCGCTACTTTCAGCAGAGCGCATTGTCGCTTGAGCGAACTTCTCCACTGCTAAGGAAAATATTCGATATCAAATTATCGAAGATAATGCTTGGGGTGGAGCAGACAAACAAGACTCAGCCAATTACGAGCTAGAATTTAGCAGGCTGCGTGCACTGATAGGGTGGCGGAAGCCAACGTACACAACAGTAATTCACAGCACGTGTACCATAACTATATACAGATGATTTTCATGTACAGACAGGTACATTGTTCAGGTTAAAAAATTTCCGTAGCAGGCGGCAGTTGATAGCACCATTTATTATCAGTAAGCATGAATATATCAGAACCACTAGTGAAGTTCTGGAATGGCAACAATCTAAACGCCATGCTAAGGGCCAAGGCATTTTGCAAGTAAACGCATACTAGACCAGATTTACTGGTCATGTTGCACCCATCTTGCCGATCCATGGCCAAAACAAACAGCGCCGTTGTTACACTTTAGACTATCCGGGGTTTTTTTGTCTGGCCCGTATATCCGAACGCACTTACGATATCCGCCCGGATACTGCCAAGCAAAAAACCTGCTTTGTTTTCTCCTTCCCGGATATCTTGAGCTGCTTTGCATTGTCCGGGCACTTTGAGATGTCTCTCCCGGACATCCTACGGCACTGACTCTGCTATCCGACCCGGAGATCACAAGAAGGGAAGTTGTCTTAGGACATCCGACTGTAGGTTGAAAGAGAGGGGTCTGTCTGAAGAGACAGAGGTTTGCTTTAGGACATCCGGCTACTGATATCCGGGGTTTGGAATAGCAAAATTTCGAAATCAATTTTCACAAAGTAGAAAAAATTTTGCTAATTTTTCAATTGGCAAACATCTGCGTCATGCTTCTTTAACCGAGTATATTTTCAATCACTATTTCGCATTTCCCACTCCAAAAAGAAATAAATTAAAGCTACCATTGTCAACCGAAAAACAGTTTGTTACTCCATTCACCAATCTAATTCGATAAATAAAAAACTGGCGATCCGCTGAATGAAGCTTGATGAGTCACGGCCTTCTTCCGATGCTTTGATTGGGATGCCTTCCGTTTTCACATTTTGAGAAACCAACCAGCTGATAAGTACGAGCTATTTTTGCCGAGACATTTGATGATTTGGTAGACCCGCGAACTCCACCTCTTCTGCAGATTCGTATCTCACTCTTTTGTACTGGAATGTTCCGGCAGCTTAACCTGCTCGTCGCTAAAAACAGAAAAAACTTGATTTAGCGTTACTTTAGCCATCGAATGAATTTTTTTTCCAAAACGTAGGACGTGGACAAGAAGTATATTCCAACTATCTGAAAGAATAGGTGTATTATAATTTGCGCAACACATTACTTTGAGGGTTATTAGCTCGTACACTGATATTCATGACATGTACGCTTGTACGGTACTTTTAACAACAGTCTATTATCGATTTATTTTTAGACTGCATCTCATCTGCCCCTCCAAGCAGCTTAATGATGTCCTTCTGCCCCACATATTCACATGCGCCTTATCTTGTAATTTGACTAACTTGCCACCCAATCTTTACTCACCCCGGACAATTTAAGACCCAGGATATTTCAAAGCCCGATTTTGTTGTGCCTTGGATTATCCAGGGTAGGTTATCGCAAAGCGACAATAATTTTGCTTTGCGATGTCCCCCGGACAAATTAAGACCCCGGTGAACAGAAAGCCTAACACCGTTTTACAAGGCGATCCATCTGAGCATTGCCCTTGATGCTTCGGACGTGCGCGACTGGACGTACGTACGAGCGTACTAAAAGATCCCTTAATGACAACAATGGAAATGAATTTGCTCCGCTGGCATTAGCCGTGGAGACAGCTAGCGCCAGCGTCAGTACCGGTCGTGGCAGTAGCCAGTCTCGAACTCAGACCCTCCAGATTATAGATATTATGGTTAATTAGTGTTTTGGCCTCAGCATCCAGCCCTTGCTTTTAGAGCATCCAGTCAGAATTTTTCAGTGGGCGTCTTTGCTGGTGCACCGTATCGTTTGAAGGGCGCCTTGCCTTTTCAATGGCTACACCCTGCTCTTGAGCTCCGTTTTCCCTGCCGAGCTCCCAGAGAGGCCAGGATGTCGAACGATATCGTTAGTTTTTCGGTGACACGTCGTGCTCGACCAGCTGGTTGGCCACCTGGAAGATGGAGCGGACCCACTTGTTCGTCGATACGTATCTGCTGGCAGTCGAAGCTTCGCTGCATGGAGCCGGGCACGTCCAGCAGAGCTCCGGTGAGCACCGACCTCACGTGGTGGCACTCTACTCAGAATTCGATAATTTCAATGACTGTTTGAACCGATAGAGGTATAAGTTAAAGCCTTTTATAGCTCGCATTCGATTGCCTACTTACAAGTAGTGTAAAGTGACCGCATTTGAATTGCTTCGATATTGCTAAAATGCAGCTGATTTTTATAATACTACATCGTGCATACAATGTACGAGCAAATACAAAGTACAATGCGTGTCAGTTATATCACTGTGTGACCCACGAAACAAACAGTAAATATGGAGCGGATAATTCATTGCGATACTTGTTGAAAATACGCTGGTTGTTACCGGACTTATTTACTCATTTAGTATTTTTAGATGAGTAAATATTCCTCTACAAGCAGGTGAAACTCATCTGCAGTGTATGAGACCTGCCGAGAGCCCAAAGGACATTGCCAAGCAAGACGGAACTTTCGTCAGGACTAAAAATAAAAGCATTCCGACTGCCCGTCGCCCCATCAGCAGGATAGAAGTCCAGCTCTCACATCACGTGCCTCTGCTGAGTAGCCGTACAGCCTGCAAAACACTAATTTCTGTACAAAGCATTTTTACTTTTTCTGCTTGCTGCCTGGCATTGCTTGTCATGCAAAAGGGAACTTCGTCAGTGCTCTGGGGAGAAGCTCTGCATCTCTGTGCTTTACAATCCTTTAAATGCACGTTTTTGAGCGCAATTCTGGGTGCCAAAATGTACGCGTTTTAGGCTGAGCGTACAAATGCGGCCGTGCATTTTTGAGGCGCGCAGATGAATTGCAGATGAATTATTTTTTTTTGTCTTCCGCTAAACGATTCAGTCAGGCTTGGCAGGTTTTGCTTTTGCTGAATAAATGAATAATTAAGCCAGTTTTAATTGTTTTGCTTACAAAGCTGTGAAACACTGATTGACTGCAGGTAAATTAAGCGGACAGATGGCTCGTAAATATGCAACTGCAGTAATCTAAAAATCAGAAGGGCTCTTCACATCCAAGCCTAGAAATAGGAACATCTACTGCTGCCTGCGTGATCATAGATCTTGATTCACGATTTGGTCATAGATCTTGACTCCCGATTCGGTCATAGATCTTGACTCCCGATTCGGTCATAGATCTTGATTCCCGATTCGGTCATAGATCTTGATTCCCGATTCGGTCATAGATCTTGATTCCCGATTCGGTCATAGATCTTGACTCCCGATTCGGTCATAGATCTTGATTCCCGATTCGGTCATAGATCTTGATTCCCGATTCGGTCATAGATCTTGACTCCCAAATCGGTCATAGATCTTGATTCTCGATTCGGTCATATATCTTGATTCCCGATTCGGTCATAGATCTTGATTCCCGATTCGGTCATAGATCTTGATTCCCGATTCGGTCATAGATCTTGATTCCCGATTCGGTCATAGATCTTGACTCCCGATTCGGTCATAGATCTTGATTCCCGATTCGGTCATAGATCTTGATTCCCGATTCGGTCATAGATCTTAACTCCCGATTCGGTCATAGATCTTGATTCTCGATTCGGTCATAGATCTTGATTCCCGATTCGGTCATAGATCTTGATTCCCGATTCGGTCATAGATCTTGATTCCCGATTCGGTCATAGATCTTGATTCCCGATTCGGTCATAGATCTTGATTCCCGATTCGGTCATAGATCTTAACTCCCGATTCGGTCATAGATCTTGATTCTCGATTCGGTCATAGATCTTGACTCCCGATTCGGTCATAGATCTTGATTCCCGATTCGGTCATAGATCTTGATTCCCGATTCGGTCATAGATCTTGACTCCCGATTCGGTCATATATCTTGATTCCCGATTCGGTCATAGATCTTGATTCCCGATTCGGTCATAGATCTTAACTCCCGATTCGGTCATAGATCTTGATTCTCGATTCGGTCATAGATCTTGATTCCCGATTCGGTCATAGATCTTGACTCCCGATTTTATCATAAAAACTTAGTTCCCTATTCGGTCATAGATCTTGATTCCCGATTCGGTCATAGATCTTGACTCCCGATTCGGTCATAGATCTTGATTCCCGATTCGGTCATAGATCTTGATTCCCGATTCGGTCATAGATCTTGATTCCCGATTTGGTCATAGATCTTGATTCCCGATTCGGTCATAGATCTTGATTCCCGATTCGGTCATAGATCTTGATTCCCGATTCGGTCATAGATCTTGATTCCCGATTCGGTCATAGATCTTGACTCCCGATTTTATCATAAAAACTTAGTTCCCTATTCGGTCATAGATCTTGACTCTCGATTCGGTCATAGATCTTGATTCCCGATTCGGTCATAGATCTTGATTCCCGATTTGGTCATAGATCTTGATTCCCTATTCGGTCATAGATCTTGATTCCCGATTCGGTCATAGATCTTGATTCCCGATTCGGTCATAGATCTTGATTCCCGATTCGGTCATAGATCTTGATTCCCGATTCGGTCATAGATCTTGACTCCCGATTTTATCATAAAAACTTAGTTCCCTATTCGGTCATAGATCTTGATTCCCGATTCGGTCATAAATCTTGATTCCCGATTTTATCATAAATACTTAGTTCCTAATTCGGTCATAGACTCCTCCTTCTCGATTTGGTCACAAAGACTTCGTTCCCGATTCGTGAAAGAATTTCTGTTTTTAACAAATAACTGAAAACAGTGATTTTGTAAAAAAACATCTCCGTTCAACACTAAATGATTAAGAAGTTCCAATTTATAGAGTAATCTTAGCTTAAGCATAAAAGACAGACAAATAATCGGAGCCCCACGAGTTCATCAGCCTCAGGCTGTGTCTGTCGAAGCTCATCAGCACCACCGCGTGTCTGAGCAGCTTTGCCTCAGAGTCTCCACCGGTGAGGTCGGCCTGAGTGAGAATGCCTTCGGGATTCTGCTTGAAGAACTGCTTGAAGCTGCCCCACTCGCTCTTTGTGAGGCCGAAAGTGGCCACGACTGGCCGCTTGGCGATGACGGCGTCCAGCGCGGCTCTCTCATCGACCTCCTTGCACTGCAGCCGGTACTCCGGACACACTGTCCGCAGCACCTCGACTCTGCGGGCTCTGTTCGGTCTGCATGATCAGTTGTACAGTACTGATGGTTAGTCACCAGTGCTTGTTGAAACGAATGTTTTTTATAAAATATTGCTTGGTTCCTCTCCCCAATTTTAATACGAGCGTACAAGGGTAACCCAACTGGATTGCCTGCCGTATAACTGGGTAGAAACCTTGGGACATGCTCCTCAATATTTACATGTTATATGTATCGCATGGTGATGCATAGCATCGAATAAATGAAGAAAATAGTCGATCAGTGAAGTCGATTTGACATCACTTTGCAAACCGAGTCAGTCATTCTACATTTCAAATACGAGCTTAGAATAGAACAAATGCTGCTCTGAGAAGCATACAGTACATCAGCCTATCGTTCATTTTAAAACTTCTATGTTACACTGTCTTGATGGCGCCAAAACGAGTGCCTGACTGCGGCGCCAAAATAAGTGCCTGCCGACAACACCGATTTCCAAAATAATGTATAGGGATTCAGTCATGTAGAATTCTCGGCTTTGTCCCCCACCATAAAATCCATGGCGACGCACTTGCTAAACTCAGTGAGATTTTCTTCCTCGCTGCCAGGGACAACTAAAACCTTAGGTTTTATTTGTCCCTGCTCGCTGCTTTAATTAAACCCTCACTCTTAATACTCGTACGAGAATAAGATATACGAGAGTCGCCAAAGCCACAATGAAAATAAACTTGGTAGTACCCGGCTTTCCCCTAACCTAAGTGGCTTCTAATTTTGGCTCTGATGCAAGATATCTTCTATAAGAATGCGTGCACTGGTGAAGCACTTGGCATTCTAGACAGCAGCTTGTAATCCTGCCGAGAAATGTCCTGGCTTACGTTTGCAATAAAGATCGGTGCGTGTACAGCAGCGACTGTGGTTGGCGGCCCCATTGGTGGAGCTGCAGTCAGCTTGGCATTCAACGGAACCAGCTTGGTCTCCAATGTACGCAATGGAGACATGCTTGGAGTTGCAATTGATGCAGGCTCATGCATTTTAGACGTCTATACTATGGGGTCGGCTTCGTCGGCGGTTTCCGGTGCGAAGGAGACTGGCAAGAAGGCGGTGGTTGATTTCACAAAAAAGGCGACCAAGCAGGGCACCAAGAAGATCGGACAGGAAATGGGCAAGAAGATCGCGCAGGAGGGGTTGGAGGGAGCCGCCAAGAACGCGGCTGTCGCAAGCGCCAGACAAGCATCGAAGGCCATGAAGAAGCAGATAGGGCGCGAGCTCGGCAAGGAGCTCGGCAAGGGAGCGATCGATTCATCGGTCAAGTCAACTATGAAGGAGGTGTTTAAGACGAGTGCTGGGGATGTACTGAAGGACACAGCCAAGTCCATGGCTGCTGGCGGAGCCAAAGAAGCGATGGAAACCTTTGGTCAAAAGTCCGCAGTTTATATTCTGGAGGAAGCTCTGGCCGACACTGCAAAAGAGGCAACGAAGTCGCAAGTTGCTCAACTGGCTGCGGAGGCGGCGAAGCCAATCATGCAGAACGCGAGTGCGAAGATCGCTAGGGCTGAGGCGACCAACATGATCGCCAAAACGACTCTGCGAGTTGCATTAAAAGTATTGGACAAATAGCAGCCGAGCTCAGTGCAAACGAAGTAATTCTGTTAAGATCAGACAGCTTTAAGGATAACATACTAAAAACGGAATAATCCAATAACTACTCGTAGAAAATAAATCTTTTGGCGATTGGCCCCATTGACTCGTAGTTAATTTCCAGCCTTGAGAATAAGCTGTAAAATCGTTGTCTATTAACATATCTTAGTTTATCGATGCTTCAGTGTGGTCAGATTTTTATTTACTGACAAAGCACCTATTTCTGTGAAAGCTATTGCAAGGATACGCAAATTTCCTCATCGCACCAACAGTATGTAGCTCACATATAATGGCTTTTAGAACACAAGAAAACTCTGCCTGTCTGTGTGGGTGTGCCGGGCAGCAACAGTAATGATGAAATACGCTCGATCCGGTGAAAGAGAGGAGAGGGGAGAGGAGAGGAGAGGAGAGGAGAGGAGAGGACAGGGGAGGAGAGGAGAGGAGAGGAGAGGAGAGGAGAGGAGAGGAGAGGAGAGGAGAGGGGAGGAGAGGAGAGGAGAGGGGAGGAGAGGAGAGGAGACGAGAGGGGAGGAGAGGAGAGGAGACGAGAGGGGAGGAGAGGAGAGAAGAGGAGAGGAGACGAGAGGAGAGGCCGCAGCTATCCAGACAGACCAGCTCTAGACTAGCCGATTTCAATGCCCAAAAGGAAATAACGAAGCTGAGGTTTGAGGGCCAAGCAAAAGTTTTTGGGGGGGGGGGTGGATAGTTATTTAAACAACGGTACAAAGAGAAACTACTTAGGCGCAAACCCTCCCCTACCCATTAATTGTTTTGAATTATGCATTATACGTTCTCGTTGACTATAAAATTAGTCTTGAATACGGTATGGCGAGTTTGAGCTGTGAGCCTCACTCATAATAGGGCCGGCCTTTAGAGGCCTGTGTGTAAGCTATCACTGTCCCATGCTGTACGCCCATTACTCAACGCTTCGAAATCATTAAGGCTACTAAAAATGCATCCATGAAACAATGGTTAATTTTAGTCACGAGAGAATGAATCATGATTATTTATACATATTCTGTCTACCTCCAAAACCATATATGCAAAATCTACCACGGTCTATCATGTAAGCATAAGATAGTTGCGGACTGGACACCTGACTCACTATATTTGGTATTATCTAGCAAGCACAAAATAAAATTCTGCCACGAACCGCAACTGCGAGTTTCTTTGGTTACCAAAATTAATTTGAAGGTTCTCGCGATAAGCCAGGACCGATTCCCGAGTTCTTACTCGGTGTCAGCTGGTCTCAACCGCTGAGCCAGGACCTCACCTGAGGACAAAAGATCGATTTAACTATTAGTACGCAACCTTTTTGCAGACACCGCAAGGGATTCGCTTCTTTCCTTTTGACAGGCAGCTCTGAGCTAAAAAAATATGTTTTAAAAGGCAACAGTAAGTTTTAGAAGCTGCGCATGTGAAACTTGTGGCGTGAACTGGCTGTATTTAAGAGCTGAATGCAAAAATCAAAGGCAAAATGCAACAGGAGGGCGAAAGCGAAATTATGTAACATTATGCAGCATACGTAATAATGATTCTAAAAGCACAGCACATTCTTACCATGCAAAATATGAACACAGTCCAAAGTACACAATACTCGTAAAAGCCGACGTCAAGTTAATTACGTTATAAGTCAATGCACATTACAATCGCCACCCACAGAAAATGCCCGAGCTTGCAACTCGTAGAAGTACATGTGCACTAAAATTTACATAATTCATATGCACTATAGAAGTGCATGAGCACTACAAAAGTGCATGAGCACTATAAAAGTGCATGAGCACTATAAAAGTGCAGGCCAATTATCTGGCAGCGGAGGCGGCGCGCAGCTGCATGGCCTCGCGCAGCTCGGCAGCGGAAGCGCAGACCTCGGCCTCCAGCAGAAGCGCCTCAGACGGCCAGGTCTCCGCCCGGCGCAGCTTGACAGTGTCCAGCAGCTCGGCCACGGCCTGGTGGGCCAGATAACTGAGCAGCCGGCAGGCGGCGGAGCTCAGGCGGTGGCCGGCCGGGCCCAGCCAGCTGCGGAAGCGGCGCAGATCAGAGCGGCTGGCGGCGCCCCCGCCGTGTCCGACAAGGCAGCAGCGGCGGCTGCGGGCGAACCGTTCGTAGTCTGCGGGGCTGAGGCCCTCCGAGCACCGGTTGAGCCGCTGCAGCCGCTGCTGCTGCTCCTCCTGCAGCTGCGCCAGGGCGTCCGCCGCCTCCGGCAGCGCCGACTCCAGGAAGGGCGGTAGGGAGCGCTCGCTGCGGGGGTGAAAGTGGGGCGGGGGAATTGAGGTTGGGTAGTAGTGGGGAATCTGCTGTTCTGATTGGGAATCTGCTGATATGATTGGGAATCTGCTGATATGATTGGGAATCTGCTGTTCTGATTGGGAATCTGCTGATATGATTGGGAATCTGCTGATATGATTGGGAATCTGCTTTTCTGATTGGGAATCTGCTTTTATGATTGAGAATCTGCTTTTCTGATTGGGAATCTGCTTTTATGATTGAGAATCTGCTTTTCTGATTGGGAATCTGCTTTTATGATTGAGAATCTGCTTTTCTGATTGGGAATCTGCTGATATGATTGAGAATCTGCTGTTCTGATTGGGAATCTGCTTTTATGATTGGGAATCTGCTTTTCTGATTGGGAATCTGCTTTTCTGATTGGGAATCTGCTTTTATGATTGAGAATCTGCTTTTCTGATTGGGAATCTGCTTTTATGATTGAGAATCTGCTTTTCTGATTGGGAATCTGCTGATATGATTGAGAATCTGCTGTTCTGATTGGGAATCTGCTATTCTGATTGGGAATCTGCTTTTCTGATTGGGAATCTGCTGATATGATTGAGAATCTGCTGTTCTGATTGGGAATCTGCTGTTCTGATTGGGAATCTGCTTTTCTGATTGGGAATCTGCTTTTCTGATTAGGAATCTGCTATTCTGATTGAGAATCTGCTATTCTGATTAAGAATCTGCTATTCTGATTGGGAATCTGCAGTTCTAATTGGGAATCTGCTATTGTGATTGAGAATCTGCTATTCTGATTGGGAATCTGCAGTTCTAATTGGGAATCTGCTATTGTGATTGGGAATCTGCCATTCTTATTGGGAATCTGCTTTTATGATTGAGAATCTGCTATTCTGATTGGGAATCTGCTGATATGATTGGGAATCTGCTGATATGATAGGGAATCTGCCATTCTGATTGGGAATCTGCAGTTTTAATTGGGAATCTGCAGTTCTAATTGGGAATCTGCAGTTCTAATTGGGAATCTGCAGTTCTAATTGGGAATCTGCAGTTCTAATTGGGAATCTGCAGTTCTAATTGGGAATCTGCAGTTCTAATTGGGAATCTGCAGTTCTAATTGGGAATCTGCAGTTCTAATAGGGCATCTGCTATTATTCGAGAAGCAGCCGTCATTCAGATTTTCTGTTTATTGGAAAAATTTGCACTAAAACTTGCTTAGCGCTTTACTGGCAGTAGATAAGCGTGTTGCGTGCATGATCCAATCGGTAATGCCCAAAACCTGAACTCTTGCAACCCCCAAACTTCGAATCCGATATACTAAAAATTAATATTTAAAGTTATTAATGGCCTTGGTTGGATTTATAAGCGGGAGGACATGACCCACAGCCAGTTAACAATAAGCTGACTTTGAAAACGTAGTGCTCAGGGCTCAGCTCTGCTCACCCACAGCAGCCACCCGCTGCTCACCCACAGCAGCCACCCGCTACTCACCCACAGCAGCCACCCGCTACTCACCCACAGCAGCCACCCGCTACTCACCCACAGCAGCCACCCGCTACTCACCCACAGCAGCCACCCGCTACTCACCCGCAGTCAGCGCCCTCTGCCAGCTGCTCAACCAGCTCAGGTCCGTCGATCTCAGCGGCCTCCTCAGCCCCGTCGCCGCCGTTCTCGAGGCGGCAGGCAGCGCGCCTCTCGCCAGCAGGCGGTGGTAGCGGATGCAGTGCGCCAGCGCCCGCCTGTTGGAGCGGAGGGCCGCCACAAGGTCCGCCGCTGACACCTCCGCCTCATGCGGGCCGTCCCCCCGCTCGTGCGCAGCCACGGCGGCCGCAGCCCAGCGGGAGAGCCGCAGGCGGAGGAAATCCTCCACCAGGTCGAGGCTGCCGCTGCAGGGCTCGGGCAAGTCGCCAAGGCCGAACATCATCTGCCGAAGCTGCTCAGCGTACTGGCGCTGCGGCTGCGACTCTGCGGGTGCGGCGGCGAGGGATTTTGAGTCTGAGCAGGGCTGCCCCGGAGATACGTGAGTGACGCTCTGGTCACTGGGCCTCCGCACACAACTGTCGCTAACTTGACTGTGACAAACTTGACGGATTTTATGGGGGGGGGGACAAAGCAAAGAATTTTACACGTTCATATACCTGAATACTAAATTCCTACATGTACATTATTTTGACAATCGGTGTTATCAGCGCTTTTTGGCACCGCAGGCACTCATTTTGGTACCGCAGGTGCTATATTTTAGCGACCGGAAACAAGATTATCGCTTTCCACAACGGGTCACCATCACCAATCAACTTCACAAGGTGGGGTGGGGGCACAAAGCATTGTCATGCCACTCCCATAGCTTTTACTGGGGGACATGTCCTCCTGCCCCCCGGTGACGACGCCCCTGAAAATTGGGTCTCAATCCTGGACGGGCAATATGGACTGTGCCAAATTTGAGTCTCAATCCTGAACAGGCAATATGGACTGTGCCAAATTTGAGTCTCAATCCTGAACAGGCAATATGGACTGTGCCAAATTTGAGTCTCAATCCTGAACAGGCAATATGGACTGTGCCAAATTTGAGTCTCAATCCTGGACAGGCAATATGAACTGTGCCAAATTTGAGTCTCAATCCTGAACAGGCAATATGGACTGTGCCAAATTTGAGTCTCAATCCTGAACAGGCAATATGAACTGTGCCAAATTTGAGTCTCAATCCTGAACAGGCAATATGGACTGTGCCAAATTTGAGTCTCAATCCTGAACAGGCAATATGGACTGTGCCAAATTTGAGTCTCAATCCTGAACAGGCAATATGGACTGTGCCAAATTTGAGTCTCAATCCTGAACAGGCAATATGAACTGTGCCAAATTTGAGTCTCAATCCTGAACGGGCAATATGGACTGTGCCAAATTTGAGTCTCAATCCTGAACGGGCAATATGGACTGTGCCAAATTTGAGTCTCAATCCTGAACGGGCAATATGGACTGTGCCAAATTTGAGTCTCAATCCTGAACGGGCAATATGGACTGTGCCAAATTTGAGTCTCAATCATGAACGGGCAATATGGACTGTGCCAAATTTGAGTCTCAATCCTGAACAGGCAATATGGACTGTGCCAAATTTGAGTCTCAATCATGAACGGGCAATATGGACTGTGCCAAATTTGAGTCTCAATCATGAACGGGCAATATGGACTGTGGCAAATTTGAGTCTCAATCATGAACGGGCAATACGGACTGTGCCAAATTTGAGTCTCAATCATGAACGGGCAATATGGACTGTGCCAAATTTGAGTCTCAATCATGAATGACTATCAAAGCGTAGCTTCTTATTTTGCTCAGAAATCGAGCTGGAGACCTCAGCTAACACAAGAGACATGCCGCTGTCACAACCCCTATGGAGATAGAGAGAGCTGCAGAAGCAGAGCAGCTCTGACCGAGAATTCAATAAAAGCTGTAAAACACGGACTGAGAAGGCCAGCCCTGGCCATGAAGCCATGGCTAAAATTTCGAAGCCGCTCGCAGACTCCGCGGAATGGCAAGCCAGGCAAGCCAGTATCAGTGACACACAAGTGAAGCTCGCAGATCTGCCGCAAGATAAACACACGGAGCAGCATTAAACGGCAAGTTTGCGCTGAGCGAATTCTGCGCAGCCCCGCCGCAGGCTGTGCCGCAGGCGGCTGGCAGCAGATCTTGGACACTCTGCCTGCCAGGGGCAAATTGTAAACAAAAGTTTGCCAACTGCAGCCTCTTGCAAAGCTGTTCGCGCAGCAGGACCTCCGAAGCGCAGCGGCAGTGACTAATTGATGCCAAGAAGTGAAACTTGAATTACTAAGGCGCTAGATTTTGATGACGTTTTCAAAGCATTGCAGCCTGCGCTTTGCTGGTTGGGGCTGGCCCAGAAACACAAACTGGCCCACAAGCTGTCCTGGAAACACACAGGCTGGCTCAGAAACACACAGGCTGGCCTAGAAACACACAGGCTGGCCCAGAAACACACAGGCTGGCCCAGAAACACACAGGCTGGCCCAGAAACACACAAACTGGTACAGAAACACACAGGCTGGCCCAGAAACACAAACTGGCCCAGAAACACACAGGCTGGCCCAGAAACACAAACTGGCCCAGAAACACACAGGCTGGTCCAGAAACACACACAGACTCACACAGACTGACACAGAAAGACATAGGCTGGTCCAGAAACACACAGACTGACACAGAAACACACAGGCTGGCCCAGAAACACACAGACTGACACAGAAACACACAGGCTGGCCCAGTAACACACAGACTGAAACAGAAACACACAGACTGACTCAGAAACACGCAGGCTGGCCCAGAAACACACAGGCTGGCCCAGAAACACATAGGCTGGCCCAGAAACACACAGGCTGGCCCAGAAACACACAGGCTGGTCCAGAAACACACACAGACTCACACAGACTGACACAGAAAGACATAGGCTGGTCCAGAAACACACAGACTGACACAGAAACACACAGGCTGGTCCAGAAACACACAGGCTGGCCCAGAAACACACAGACTGGCGCAGAAACACACAGGCTGGTCCAGAAACACACAGACTGACACAGAAACACACAGGCTGGTCCAGAAACACACACAGACTCACACAGACTGACACAGAAAGACATAGGCTGGTCCAGAAACACACAGACTGACACAGAAACACACAGGCTGGTCCAGAAACACACAGGCTGGCCCAGAAACACACAGACTGGCGCAGAAACACACAGGCTGGTCCAGAAACACACAGGCTGGTCCAGAAACACACAGGCTGGCCCAGAAACACACAGGCTGGCCCAGAAACACACAGACTGACTCAGAAACACATAGGCTGGTCCAGAAACACACAGGCTGGCCCAGAAACACACAGGCTGGCCCAGAAACACACAGGCTGGCCCAGAAACACACAGGCTGGCCCAGAAACACATAGGCTGGTCCAGAAACACACAGACTGACTCAGAAACACATAGGCTGGTCCAGAAACACACAGGCTGGCCCAGAAACACATAGGCTGGTCCAGAAACACACAGACTGACACAGAAACACACAGGCTGGCCCAGAAACACATAGGCTGGCCCAGAAACACACAGACTGACACAGAAACACACAGGCTGGCCCAGAACACAAGCAGAGTCGGCAGTGCAAATCCCGAGCATGCCAGGCCAGTCCCAGAGCGCCATCCCCAGCTCCAATTTACGCAGGCTTAAGCAGCGCCATCAGCATGAATTTATCAGTGAGCCGGGCGAATCCCTCGCCCTCTCTCTTACATCCTCGCTGATCGATCAAGTGATTTTCTGACCAAGAAATCGGGCCGCAGAGAGGAGCTGGGAGTTAGGGAGGCTGGGGGAGCTCAAGGCCGGTTGCTGAAGAGAGGAGGGAACAGAAGATGACCAGGCCGAGCTGAATAATTTACGGCAAAGCCCGAGACCCGGGCTCATGCTGTCCAGTACTGCTGCTGCAAGCTCGAACTGCTATTCAGCTAAGCTTAATATTTACTAAAGTGCGCAGGTCTTGAAGGAGGACCCGGGCTCGATTTCTGAAGTCGCCGCATCAATAAAAGTGCAAACCTCCTGTGCAGTGAGGAGTTTTGCCAGCTCTTTTCAAAGAAGTTCAGGCCCTGCTGGGCATTCTGACGTCCGCTCAAAACTGCAGGTGGCTTCGAACAGACGCGAGAGCGATCAGAACTCGAGACTGATTTCTAGGAAACACGCGGACTCTGGACTGATAATTGGCAGCTCAGCGGGGGTTAGGGGCCGGGGGGAGGTGGCTGGCTGAGAAGGCGCCAGCGATTCCGCGATAACTCGGGGCGAGCGGGAGGGGGTGGCGGAGCTGCTGCTGCTGCACTCTGGTAGGAGCAGAAACTGCAGCAGGGGGCGAATAGAGGCTAGAGAGAGAGGGTGGGACCGGATGCCCCCAGGCGGTGTTATAAAGCCCGCCGCTGCTCATGGCGGGCTGTACGCACGCACGCGCGCTCGCTGGCACGCGGCAGCTGCGGACAGGCGGGCTGGATGGAGCCGCTGCAGACTGACGGGGCCGCACCGGTAAGAGAATTCCTGAGCTGCTTGCTCACGGCTGTGTGAGATGCCAAATTGCTCTATACTTATGCTACACTATAATAATACCAAAAGCAGAAACAAAGACAGCAACAGACACAACCCAGTTCTAAATGTCCTTGCTTGAACCTCCTTGGCCAGCTGCCTTCCTCAGGGGATCCCGCGCACAGCCCGCCCGCCTCTTCACCTTATCTGAACAGTTTGTAAAACTAGTTTGGGAAGTTATGGGAAAATGGGGAAGCGCTGGGCTGGGAAGGAAGCAGATAGGGGAAGTTTAGGGCGCAGTGCGACAGACAAGGCAGACACCTATGCCTATAATGCCAGTAGCATTCCGCCCAATGAAAGGCGGCAGGTAACTCCGCCACCCCAGGCCGGGAATTCGGGAGAGGGGCAGGAGATGAAGCGGGCTATAAAACAGCGGAGGAAGCCCACGGACCAAAGCCTCGGACGCCAGGGAGAGAGAGAGCAGCCAGGCCCGAATCCCAGATCCCCCACTTCCGGCCAGAGGAGCGCCGCCTCCAGGGGACGTGCTTCTTTGCATCCGCATGCCGCCAGCCCAGCGCACCTGACCATGGAATGTAAAGAAGTATGTTCTCTGGCCGCGCTGAGCAGCGAGGCCCTCGTCCAGACTCTTCCCCATCGCATCAATCCCACTAGCGGTCTCGGAGGCTCTGGGATTAAGAATTTGAGAATCAGAGAGTCAGTGAGGCCGAATCAGTCGGCAGGTTGGCACTGCAGAGCACACCGTAGAAATTAGAAACCAAAACTGAGGGCACTCGCGGTGACGCATGCCTGCCCTGTGCCCTCCCCTCAGCTTCGTCTTGAAGCAAAAAAACACGCAGAGGCCTCCGCTCCCCCCGATCGATACGGGATGCGGCGCACTCGGGTGCGAGCGGCCAGCCACTGTCTGTGCGCTGCCACGCATCCCCTGCGCAAAACTGGCCAATATTCCCCCTTCCAATTTAACCCATATTCCGGACCCGCCATCCCCATACATTCCTTCCCCCCCCCCACAAGCATGACTGACTGGGAGGGCAGGCAGTTCAGCGGGCCACCGCAGGCCCTGGGCCGCCACGCCGCTGCCGCGTGACTGCAGGGCCCCGCAGGCCCATCTGTGTAAACAGAAGCGGCAGCGCTCAGATTCAAATCAGCGCCACCCCAATTGGGCCCAAATTGTGTGAGAGATGCGTTTTGGTTTGACATCTCGCTGACCAATTTCGGTGTGAAAGCCGTGAAAGCCGAGGCCGAGACAGTTCACTGGCTGGCTGCTGGCGACAGGAAGCGGGCAGCAGCGGCAGATTGCCGGGCCTGATAGGGACTGCTGTGCGAGTGAAATCGGGGCCGAAATTGACGCTACTTAGCAACAGTAGGGTGGCGCGAATGTGCTTACTTAGAGTACTATATAGGAATGTATGACGGTTCCAGTTCGCATAGTAAAAACCAAGTAAACAGACAGCTGGAGTGCCATAAAGTTGGTCAGCCCAGTTCCACTTCAGATGCCTTTCCCAGCCAAGGGCTGAATAACAAAGACCCGGGGATACAATAACCAAGCTTGTTCATGCGTGGGAGGTCATAAATCTATAACCATTTTTCCCACTGTGCAGCCCTGTGACTTTGTTTATCTCCCCGTGACACCACTGAGACTGGCGCCTAGCGCAGGCAGATGCCGCGAGCCTTATCGATTATTTTCGAGCCTGGCTAGATCAGGGACTATTAGTTTAGGAACTTGGACTGGAAGCAAGTAATCGGGGACGTCTTTAATTAGTCATATGTATGTGTGTGACAAAAATTAAAACCATCTCAAATTCTCTCAATTACAATTCAGAGATAAGCTTTTATCCTTTGATTAAGCTTTCAGACTATTAACTACAGTGAGCACGAATTTTGCTTTTGATATTTCTAAGAGTTTCCGAAAATCACATGCACTGGGCATTACAAAGACCAAAGAGCATTCGCTTGAAGATATGGACGGGCAGTTTTATAAAATGCTAATATCACACAGCAGATGCCCTTCCGATCCAGGCATTTTATAGGAGCGGAAGTCCCTGACTAGACTCTGGGACAAAAACTGGCGGCAAACACAGAAATCTGCTTCTGATTTTGATGGGGATGGGAGATTCTGGGAGATGGAGCTGCTTCTGATTCTGATGGGGATGGGAGATTCCGGGACATGCAGCTGCTTCTGATTCAGATGGGGATTGGAGATTCTGGGACATGCATCTGCTTCTGATTTTGATGGGGATGGGAGATTCCGGGAGATGCAGCTGCTTCTGATTCTGATGGGGATGGGAGATTCCGGGAGATGCAGCTGCTTCTGATTCTGATGGGGATGGGAGATTCTGGGACATGCATCTGCTTCTGATTTTGATGGGGATGGGAGATTCCGGGAGATGGAGCTGCTTCTGATTCTGATGGGGATGGGAGATTCCGGGAGATGGAGCTGCTTCTGATTTTGATGGGGATGGGAGATTCTGGGACATGGAGCTGCTTCTGATTTTGATGGGGATGGGAGATTCTGGGACATGGAGC
Organism: Macrostomum lignano; assembly: GCA_002269645.1. Classification (NCBI taxonomy): domain Eukaryota; kingdom Metazoa; phylum Platyhelminthes; family Macrostomidae; genus Macrostomum; species Macrostomum lignano. The sequence goes on from NIVC01002918.1 coordinate 114,344, forward strand.
TGCTTCTGATTCTGATGGGGATGGGAGATTCCGGGAGATGGAGCTGCTTCTGATTTTGATGGGGATGGATGGGAGATTCTGGGACATGGAGCTGCTTCTGATTTTGATGGGGATGGGAGATTCTGGGAGATGCAGCTGCTTCTGATTCTGATGGGGATGGGAGATTCTGGGACATGCATCTGCTTCTGATTTTGATGGGGATGGGAGATTCCGGGAGATGGAGCTGCTTCTGATTCTGATGGGGATGGGAGATTCCGGGAGATGGAGCTGCTTCTGATTTTGATGGGGATGGGAGATTCTGGGACATGGAGCTGCTTCTGATTTTGATGGGGATGGGAGATTCCGGGAGATGGAGCTGCTTATGACTCTGATGGGGATGGGAGAGTCTGAGAGATGAAGCAACACAGGGAGATTCTGAGCGATGGGGCAACACAGGGAGATTCTGGGGCCGGAACGCAGAGCAGATGACCTGTGATCCGTGCAGCAGGACGGCCCATCCGATAGAAATTCTGCAGCCGGCAGTCGCTAATTAAAAGCGGCCGCCGTGGCGTCCCGGCGAGACCGGCAGCATCCCGAAGCTCGGCAGTCCGCCGCTCCAGTCCCGGCCTCCCAATTCCCCACCTCCCAGCCCTGCTCAGCTCCCAGCCCCCATTCAATTAGCCTCCGCTCTTGGCAGTCAGCCAGCCAGTTTTGCCAGGCCAGTGCGGCCCTTCAAAGCAAAGCATTCTCTAGAGGCGTGGGAGCCGGCAGAAGCAGAACTCCTGGCCCGGCCATGGACTTCTAGACCGAGAGTCCAGATTGGAAGCCTTAGGCCTTTTTTATTGTGCATTATCAAGCAAAATTATCAAGCAAGTCGGAGTTGAAAAAAAGCACGAAAACCGGGATGCCAGACTGTTTGCTCCTTTCCATTGAAAACACAGAGGTTTGCCTGAATCCAGAGTGCAGACTCCAGGGCTCCATGGCCCAAATTTGGTCAAATAATAAGGGAACTCGCTGCATTCGGTGGGAATGGGGAGCCTCCTCAGAGGGAGGGTGGGGAGGTCGCGGGGTCCAACGGGAGCGGCCCATTGAAACTCGATATGAGTGAGGTGCAAGGGCGGGGGCAGATAAGGCCATGCGGAGCGGCGGGGCCACCAAGGCTTCTTCAGCGGGAGCTGCAGCTACAGACAGGAAAGGTGAGTCGGGGCTGAAGCAACTCGATAGCCTTGGAAATCGCATTAAACAGCCGTGAGTTTCCTCGCAGAGTAAATTGGCACTTGAACCGGAAGAAACCCGAGAGGTGCCACCAGGAAGCCCCGTTTGCTGAGCTGGTTTGAGGGCCGGCCAGAAAGGCTTTGCATGCCGCTTTTGTTTTGGCAGATTTTGTCTCCCTTGGAGATGCAAATTGTGCTTTTTGGTCCCCTTCAACCAGTTGCTCAGACGGGGCGGCGCGACCAGAGGACGCCCCTAAGATTTCATTTCCCGAAATTAATTCCCCGAATCTTCCTACTCTGTCATTAAATAGGAACAAAAACTATCAATACTACTGCTGGCTGCTTCAACAGTAGCACACAGGCATTTAAATAGAATTCAAATAAATTAGCAAGCTGTTCAGCTCACCCATTCCAGGCTCGGGATCCACTTCGGCAGTTCTTTCTCGAGTTGAGCGCGGCAGGCTGCAGAATTCAGGCTGCAGGGTGAGCTGAAAAGCCGGGGAGATCAGAGAGCGAATGCCAGGCCTGCCAGTCCATTGCGCTTCAAACTGCATCATTTGTGCGGGCACAGAAAGTGGTGCCCATTTTGCATGAGCACCTCTCCGTCCTCTCGGTACCCAAGCCATCGTGAGTTCTACCTAGCCCACAAGCTCACTGTAAATTGAAACTGTCAGTCTCACAGCCCACAAGCTCACTGTAAATTGAAACTGTCAGTCTCACAGCCCACAAGCTCACAGTAAATTGAAACTGTCAGTCTCACAGCCCACAAGCTCACTGTAAATTGAAACTGTCAGTCTCACAGCCCACAAGCTCACTGTAAATTGAAACTGTCAGTCTCACAGCCCACAAGCTCACTGTAAATTGAAACTGTCAGTCTCACAGCCCACAAGCTCACTGTAAATTGAAACTGTCAGTCTCACAGCCCACAAGCTCACTGTAAATTGAAACTGTCAGTCTCACAGCCCACAAGCTCACTGTAAATTGAAACTGTCAGTCTCACAGCCCACAAGCTCACTGTAAATTGAAACTGTCAGTCTCACAGCCCACAAGCTCACAGTAAATTGAAACTGTCAGTTTCACAGCCCACAAGCTCACTGTAAATTGAAACTGTCAGTCTCACAGCCCACAAGCTCACAGTAAATTGAAACTGTCAGTCTCACAGCCCAAAGCAACAAGCAAGATGGCTGCAATTTGGAAATATTTGGCATGGAACTTAAATTGGTATTTCAATTGAAGCTGAGCACTTTGATGGGGCATTGCAGATTGCGTTTTGGGGGCTGTGGTGCTGGAGATTGTGAATGTTAGGGATTGTGGTTGCGGAGTGTGGTTGGGGATTGTGATTGAGGATTGAGGTTGTGGATTGTGGTTTGGGATTATGGTTGGGGATTTGGGGATTGTGGTTTGGGATTGTGGTTGGGGATTGTGGTTGTGGATTGTGGTTGGGGATTGTGGTTGTGGATTGTGGTTGGGGATTGTGGTTGGGGATTGTGGTTGGGGATTGTGGTTGGGGATTGAGGTTTGGGATTGCGGTTTGGGATTGTGGTTGGGGATCGTGAATGTTAGGGTTGTGGTTGGGGACTGTGGTGTGGGATTGTGGTTGGGGATCGTGAATGTTAGGTTTGTGGTTGGGGACTGTGGTTTGGGATTGTGGTTGGGGACTGTGGTGTGGGATTGTGGTTGGGGATCGTGAATGTTAGGGTTGTGGTTGGGGACTGTGGTTTGGGATTGTGGTTGGGGATCGTGAATGTTAGGGTTGTGGTTGGGGACTGTGGTGTGGGATTCCAAGCCAGGAGAGGCATCTGCCCAGTTTTCAAAGTGAAGTAAAATAATTTGAACCCACGAGCTGCGGCGAAGCTGCATGCAAATAAGATTAACAAAGGCAGGTCGTGCAGAGTTTTACCGCCAAACTAGAGGCAGACATCGCAACAGATCTGCTCCGGTGTATTCTAGCGATTCAGTAATAATAATAATAATCTATTGTCAGGGACACTGAGTGACAGCTGCAGCAGCAGGGGTTGTCCCGTCTGTCAGCGTCTCTACCTCACGGGAACAACCCCAGTTGCCATGCCAACGGAATGCTCAAATTAATACACGGACAGGTGAGAGATCAGCACTGCTTGAGATCTTGAGGCGAGCATGCAGAAATTAGCAGCGTGGGAATGACGGCGCGACTGACTGGCTGGGATAATGGAAAAATACTAGCACCTGCAGGAACGGTTAGCATAGCAACCGAGATTTACGTACGAAATAACTGAAAACCCCGTTTGTTCTGATAAAATGATGTATCCAAGGCCAGAACCCCTGTTGCTATAGTAAAGTGCCGTATCCAAGGCCAGAACCCCTGTTGCTATAGTAAAGTGCCGTATCCAAGGCCAGAACCCCTGTTGCTATAGTAAAGTGCCGTATCCAAGGCCAGAACCCCTGTTGCTATAGTAAAGTGCCGTATCCAAGACCAACCCTGGTTGCTATGGTAAAGTGCCGTATCCAAGACCAACCCCGGTTGCTATGGTAAAGTGCCGTATCCAAGACCAACCCCGGTTGCTATGGTAAAGTGCCGTATCCAAGACCAACCCCGGTTGCTATGGTAAAGTGCCGTATCCAAGACCAGCCCCGGTTGCTATGGTAAAGTGCCGTATCCAAGACCAGAACCTCAGACAACAGCAAGCCAACCGAAAACGCAGAACAAGTACCCTGCAGGGCTAAAATGAATTAAAAAGTGAGAATCACAGTAATCAATAATTGTTAACATTGGCCAGAAAGTCAGTTTTGCACACAAAAGTGACACCAACAGGTAATCGCGCACGAGAAGCCAGTGTTTTGGCCTCTCCATGGCACTCTGAGCTTGAAAATAAAATTTGACAGGTGTGTAAGAGGCGTGACAGAAAATTCAATTTACATTAGACAATAAAAGGTGACAAGGCCATTTAGTGCGAATGCTGCTGTGACTGCACCTAAAAATCACATCTGAAGCAAAATTTCTGGCGGTGAAATACAAATTTTCAGACACAATTTTCTACATTTGAAATAAGAAGTTAATGCACAGCGTGACACTACTGGATTGAGTAGTGCAGAAAGCATGAGCAACAGTGGAAGTCAGGCCTATATTTAGCGTGAGAAATGGATAATTATCAAAACAACTGGAATGACCCTGGTAGGGTGCTGCAACAGGTGCGAAAAAATCAATCAGTGATCAGTACAGCAATTTTAGCACAGTCAAATAGGGTCTCAATTCTAGCTCTCTACAGATCTCAGGAGCCGCAGCTTTGCAACGTGAAATGCGGGTGGATGCAGTGTCAGCTACCTACTGCTGTTCAGTAGGCTGTGTCAGCTACCTACTGCTGTTCAGTAGGCTGTGTCAGCTACCTACTGCTGTTCAGTAGGCTGTGTCAGCTACCTACTGCTGTTCAGTAGGCTGTGTCAGCTACCTACTGCTGTTCAGTAGGCTGTGTCAGCTACCTACTGCTGTTCAGTAGGCTGTGTCAGCTACCTACTGCTGTTCAGTAGGCTGTGTCAGCTACCTACTGCTGTTCAGTAGGCTGTCAGCTACCTACTGCTGTTCAGTAAGCAATGAGAGGAGCATGGGATAAAACAGCCGCTGTCACGTGCAACTAAAACAATAAGTAAAATCTACTTCAAAATCCTCAATAGTAAAATCCCAAAAGGCTACAAAAGCGCTCAAAAAGGAATTCTGTATGAATAAAAAGCACAGTTGGGAATGACACGACAGCAACAATAATAAGGCGGAGACATCAAAAGACAGCTATTTTAACCATGTAAGACAAAGAAATTGACAGCTTAACGATCATAAAAATCTAATTTTTATAAGGCAAACTGCATCAGAACCCGGTGAAGATCGCAGAGATCGCGGCAGTTAGAAACCCAGAAGGCTAAAACTTTTGTTGGCATTAATAAAAACAAGCTCGACTGAGGGCTTAGGATGGCTGGGAAGCGAGATGGGGAGGGAGAGGCTGGGGAGCAAAGATGGAGAGGGAGAGGCTGGGGAGCAAAGATGGAGAGGGAGAGGCTGGGGAGCAAAGATGGGGGAGGAGAGGCTGGGGAGTAGAGATGGGGAGGGAGAGGCTGGAGAGCGGAGATGGGGAGGGAGAGGCTGGGGAGCGGAGATGGGGAGGGAGAGGCTGGAGAGCGGAGATGGGGAGGGAGAGGCTGGAGAGCGGAGATGGGGAGAGAGAGGCTGGGGAGCGGAGAAGGGGAGGGAGAGGCTGGGGAGCAAAGATGGGGGAGGGGAGGCTGGGGAGTAGAGATGGGGAGGGAGAGGCTGGAGAGCGGAGATGGGGAGGGAGAGGCTGGGGAGCGGAGATGGGAAGAGGCTGGGGAGCGGAGATGGGGAGGGAGAGGCTGGGGAGTAGAGATGGGGAGAGAGAGGCTGGAGAGCGGAGATGGGAAAGAACAGGCTGGGGAGCGGAGATGGGGAGGGAGAGGCTGGGGAGCGGAGATGGGGAGGGAGAGGCTGGGGAGCGGAGATGGGGGGGGGAATCAGAGCAGGATATTGTGGCCTCAAAGGCTCCCTGAAGTGAGGATTTGCACGGACGCATTGCCCTGACCAATCCGCAATGAAAGTCACAGCCAAGCCACTCGCGGCTCACTTGGCCGCCTTGAAGAGGAATTTGCGCGCCTCGCGGGACCGGTCAGAGGCCAGCGCCCGCGCCAGGTCCGCGAGGCCGACCCGGAGCGGCGGCGCCTGCGGGGATTCCGTGGAGTCGCCGGCGGCTGCAGCGAAGGCGCGATCATGCCGGCGCCAGCGAAGGCCGCGACGGCCGCCTTCGGTGAAGGCCACGACGGCGAGGGAGCCGGGCGCGGTGGCGGAGGCGGAGGCTGACGCGGGCTCGAGGCGGTGCTCGGCGGCAGCGACGGCACCCTCCAGCAGGTCGAGGAGGCGGCGCTCAACCGCGGCGGCGAGGAGGGCGGCCGCCGATTCGGCAGCGTCGGGGAGGCCGCGGTTCGCGCCGCATCCTGCAGGCGCAGCCGTAGCGCCGCCGGGCAGAAAACGGAGGCCGCGGCGGACCGCAGCTGCGGAGGAGGCGTCGGCGGCGTCAATGGAGGAGCAGGCGGCGGCTTGGTGGCAGGCGGCGGTGGCGGAGCGGGTGGCACCCGGGGCGCAGGCGGCGGCGGTGGCAGCGGCGCGAGTCCCTCGAGGCGGACGCGGCCCTGCCGGAGGGCGCGGCGATATTCGGGCAGGTGCTGACAGAAGAAGTCCATGAGCTGATTTGAGTCCTGTTTGGAGTTGAGCGCCACTTTCAGCTGGGAGACAAAGTAGGCCGCATCGATGCGCTCGGAGATGAGGCCGCGCACCAGGCCGGAGATGCGGCGCCAGCGCTCGTCGTCCTCGGCGGAGCTGCCGGCGGTGCGCGAGCGGCGCAGGAGGGCGCCGAAGAAGCCGGAGCAGCGGGCCGCAGACTCGCTCAGCTCTGGCGGTGTGGGCGCAGGCGGCGGCGCGGGCGGAGCGGGCGTTGGCGGCAGCCTCTGCAAGGCCGCAGGCGGAAACTGATGCCGCTGCACATACTGATACGGCTGATGGGGAATGTGATGCTGAGGAGGCTGCACTATCACGTAATTGCTGGGCTGCACCGGCTGCGGGTAGCGGAAGCCGCCGAATCCGGCCTGCGCGTAGCCGGGGCCGCCAACGTAGGTGGGCTGCGGCATCGGCGGCGAGGGCGACGGCGCCAGGCCTGCGCCGGGCGCCACAAGGCGGAACTGCGCGGGCGCGCCTGGCGAAGGGCCGCGCGCGCTCACGGGGGCCGCGTAGGCGTGGCGGCTGTCCGCCATCAGGCCAGGCCTTCCTGGCTAGGACTGGCGCCGCAGCCAGTCAGCAATGCGAGCAGCCGCCTGCAGCAGAGCAGCGAGTTTGGATGTAAAATAGAATTGCAGTTCACCAGCTCCCACTGTCACTCTGTGCACATGAGAGCCAGCAATAAGGCTGTGATGTTGGTTTAATCTAATTGTACCTCCGCATGTGACTGTGCCCGTGGCCCCGTGCAGTGCTGATTTGGATGACAAATACTTTGACCAAATCTGACTCAACCAAAAACTTGCCTATTATATAACCTAAAATCCTACTTGACTTATTCAAAACCAAGTGTCATATAAAAACCCAAAACCCAAAACATTAAAACCCAACATAGTGTATCCAAAATAAAATTTGTTTGTATAATCATAATTTAATACTTGAGTTTATGTAAAAAAACTGCATTAGATTTTAAAAAGGCACTATATAGTTTTATCTTAGACTAAGCAAAATAGGTTATATGAGTACATATAGATTTTAGCAAAGACTGAATTTATATTTGTCTTTTTAGTCTCAATATATGGAACTCTGCAAAACTAAATCCAATAGTGATAAGTATAGTTTATTATAATATATATTAGTTTTACTATAATAAATAAAAATATATGACAACCCATATATAACAATAGAATATAAAACAAAGAATAGATACATTCATTAGTTAGGTACTTCAGTGAGATTGTGAACAAGCAACCAAAAAAGAAAATTATAAAAAGTGCTATATAAGCTACTTTGAATTAAAAATTTGTTTTATTTTAAAAGATTAGAAAGAAAATATTTTCAAATACACATATACAATATAGCTCAATTGGATTATTGTTGCATTTATTCAAAAAGAAAGTTAAAATAGGCCTACTTTTGAAAGAATGTCAAAATTGAAGATTTTTTGCAAAAAATAGATACATTTAAAAAAATTAAGTAAAAACTACATATTTAAGCAGTGTTTAACAAAATATATTCTAGAAAAAATTGTATATTGTTTCTAAAATTTTTGAAAAAAAATTACCTTCTTTATATTTTGCTTTTAACTTTTTTGTTTCTATTCTAGCACTTAATAGTTCAATGCTCACATGCTATGATATATTCCCTAGCCAAATGCAAATCAGTTTGAATTTATTTCTGCAAAACTGATGCATTACTATTTTGATTATAAAACAATAAAAAAGAACTACTAATATATAGTAATAGTAAAATTATTTTGTCAACTCTTTTTTTACTATTATTTTTTGTAATTGCATTTTTGAATTTTTTATTTATATAAATTACTCATATCAAACATGTAGTATTAACTATATTTAATGACAAATTAATTGTAAAAAGTCATTTTAGAGATTTTTTATAGAAAAGACAAAAAATTAAACTTGACAAAAAATGATCACAAATTGTTGAAAAAATCCATTGAAAAATAACACAAATTGTAGCTACTAAAATAGTTATAACTGTTTTATATTTAACCAAGTCAAAATTTTAAAAGTAAAGACTTTTTGGAAAAAGGAAAATATGATCTAGTATATCTATTATTATATAAAATAATAACAATTTTTTACTTTAATTTTCTTAGTAAAAGCTTTTACTTTAGTAGTTAAAACTATAAAGAAAAAAGTTTTAACTAGCTGTAACTACTATAATACATTTTTGAATTCATTAATTATTAAAATGAATCTATAGTACTAGGCCTAGTAGTACCACTACTAGAAATTTATTAAGGGATTGGGGAAGGGCAGATTCTAGACAATAAAGACCCAAGCCCAAGGGTAAAGGGTAAGGGGGCAGAATGAGAAGGTAGGTACTTCCCTTTAGGCAAAGACCAGAAAAAAATCAAAGGGGAGCTAAGCAAATTTACACCAAAAAACAGAACTGCACCCCTTCTGCAATGAAATTTTGGCAATGACTAGGGGCCTATATCATATGCACTATGTGCTAAAAATAAAATCTTGTGAAACTTGTAAAACATTTGGTTGCTGGTTGCCAGTAAAAATTCTCTTCTGTGCTTGATGCCATTCTGTAAAATGCCCCTATGCCATGCCATCATTGCCATGGCCTAACCATAATGGCATAAAGGCTTTCCCCAGCTTAAAAAATGTTAGCCCCCCTAGGCTAGGCCTAATAGAGCTACAACTAAGCAAACACATTTATTAAGGTAAGGCTCAGTCATGTTCACTTAACAGATCAGGTGCAATGCTATGTTAAGCCAAATTTTTCAATCAAAGAAAAATAGAAGATAGAATCAAAAACTCATTTATTCGTTTATCCAATATTTAGGGACTCCAGTGAGATTTCGAAATATTATAATATTTTGTAAACACTATAGGCAGAAACTCATCATAATTACTTATGTAATGTGTGCAGGTAACTGCTTTCTAATTTCAACAATCCTGCTTCTGAATTGAGATCCTCCGGTTTCGCAACTTTGGCCAAAGTCACTGAAAAGCCCCTGACAACTACTTTTTTTCATTGCTTTTTTTTAATTGTGCTTTTCAGTAAGTAGTAAGTAGTAAGAATTTGGCTCAGGCAATTAGCCTGTTTGGCCAATATAGTATAGAGCTATGTATTTGGAAGGATTTTCGAAATAGAAGTTTATAAAGACGACTTGACGAGTTATTGTAAAAGATGTGTAATAGTGCTCAATTTGCGTGCGCGTGCACTTCTAGTGTTTTCTCCGTATTTCTTTCTGCGTCACCCCACCCCTGCGTATAGCCTTTTCTAGAAATTTCTTTTTGTTTCTGATTGGCTGAAAACGCGTGAATAACGAGCCCCAACCAATAGAGTGCTTAGTGCCTACCCTATCGGCGAAATCCGATTGGTTAGGATTTTCTAAGCTGCGTTTTTCACCCTGCCCTCCCCCATCGCGGTCAGTCTATTTAATCAAGCAAGCTGGAACGCAAATAAATCAAGTTTTGAAGTTGAAGTTGAAGTTTTTTCTCTGACTAAAGAAGTCCCGGCAGTTCAAACTCAAGAATACGCGGCTACATTGGCGACCACGCCAGTTTTCCACATGTGGAATAACGACGACTACCTGGAACTACGTGGACGTCTCGTCGGACGACGGCGCAACGCAGGCGACGAGGCAGCTTCCGTTTCTACAGAGTCTACGAACGCGTCCAACCCCTTCGTGTCGATGACCACAGTCAGCGAAGCCACAAATCCCTTCCTCGTTGCCAACGACCTTCAGAGGGCACACTCGGCGGAAGTCTCAACCAACCCGTTCCTTGAAGACATCGACCAAGCGTCAGGGCAGGCCTCAGCAATGCAGCAGTACGCCTATCCTCCAGCTCACGGATACGCAGCGCTGCCAGACTACAATCCAGTACCGGCTCTTCCGCCAGTACCTAAGCCTGCACCGTACAACGGTCGGGAGGATTTCGACGACTTTCTCATCAGGATCAGCGCCTATATTAGCCGGTTCCCAGGCCTTCGAGACGCCGACAAGATCAACACCCTGACTGCGTTCCTCGGACCGGCTTTTGCAACGTACACCACCTGGCTGGCGATCCAGTGTGCCTACGTCGGACTGCCACCGGGACAACCCTGGACCAGCTACCTGGTGTCCGCTATGAGGGCCTCGTTGAACACCTCCGGTCTCGTCACGGCGGGGCCAAGAGTGCAGCGTTACTTCGCCGCGAGTTCCGTGCTCGGCAGCGTCGACCAGAGGAGAGCTTCGAAACGTACCTGACGGAGCTTCAACGGCTAGCTGCAAGGGCATACCCGGACCCAAGAGCTCAGGCTTACGTCCAACAGACAGTTAGCGAGCAGTTCATGCATGGTCTCAATGACGGCTACGTCACCGAGCGACTACTGAATCAACCAACACCACCAAGCACTGTGGAGCAGGTTCTACGAATAGCCCAGCAGCTTCGAGAAACCCGGGCCTACATGGATGCTGGCCGTGGCGAAATCCAGCCCCAGCAACCGAGACCACCACAGAGCCAACTTTCAGCGCCACCGAAACCACTAATGCCTCAGCAGCCTGCCTCATCTGGCGGTCGAGGACAGCAACGACAGCAATCACCGGCTAGTTCCAACTGTTTCGGCTGCGGTCAGCCGGGCCACATCCGACGCAATTGCCCAAACGCCGAGGGGGCTGGTTCACGAGGCCAGCACCGGCCCTCTCAGCACTAACGCATTCGGCCTCAACACCACGCCTCAGCAGCTGCCAGCCTGGCCAGGTGCGCTTCGTCACAGCGCGCATCCTTAGACGACGGCGCCACTGTCTGATCGACACCGGGGCAGAGGTGTCCTGCATCAGCGATGACATATGTAAGAAAGCTAGGCGGCGGCTGCAGCCCAGCAGCATCATCATAAGAGGCGTGGATGGCAACCTACAGTCTGTGCTGGGCGAGACTACTTTGGCAGTGACTCTGGGAACCGTACAAGTCCATCATCGTTTCGTCGTACTCGAGAAGCTTCACCCGACGTCCGTCATCCTGGGCTGTGACTTCCTCAGTGAACACGACGTCTCGGTCCATCTCCAAGCCGGTTGCATCACTTTCAACAGCCTAGGCGTGTCGATTCCAGCTCGAAAAAGTAAAGAGGCAGCACAGACCTGCAAGCTCGTATCAGCGGCCTCCGTGCAGCTGCAGCCAGGGAGCGCTGGATAATCCCCGTTAAACCAGCAAAGTCGGCCTCGTGGACGCGATCGGAGTGTCCAGGAGTCGTCACCGGCACAAGATCACAGGGGCTCCTGGTGGGTCGTTGTGTTGCCAAGCTGGTCGAGAGAGGCATGGGCCTAGCAGTCATCAACGTCGACGACCACACGGTCAACATCAGCGACGGCGACATTGTTGGCATCTTTTCCCCGCTAGGAAGTCAGCCATTCGTTCAGCAATCGGGTGCCGCTGGCAGCACGGCGGCGACGGCCGCTGGCAGCACGGCGGCGACGGCCACTGGCAGCACGGCGGCGACGGCACTGGCAGCACGGCGGCGACGGCCACTGGCAGCACGGCGGCGACGGCCGCTGGCAGCACGGCGGCGACGGCCGCTGGCAGCACGGCGGCGACGGCCGCTGGCAGCACGGCGGCGACGGCCGCTGGCAGCACGGCGGCGACGGCCGCTGGCAGCACGGCGGCGACGGTCGCGGTCAGCACGGCTACATCAACAACAGCTTTAGCGACGGACTTACCTCGCACCAACTGGCTGAACGACGTGCACATCGAAAGCTCTATCTCCGTCGAAGAGCAACAGTCGGTCAAGGATTTGCTGTTAGAGTTCAGCACCGTTTTTGCATCCCCTGGCAATGCTGGTCGAACTGCAGTCCTGCAGCATCGCATCGACACCGGCGGGGCAAGGCCGATCCGGCAGGGTTTGCGGCGTGCAGCGCGTCCAGTCATCGACAAGCAGGCCGAATTGATCGACGACATGCTGACCAAAGGAGTAATCCGGCCGTCTTCATCGCCTTGGGCTTCGCCAATCGTGCTTGTTCGTAAGAAGGACGGGACAGCGCGCTTTTGCTTAGACTATCGACTGCTCAATGAGGTCACCAAGCCGGACGCTTTTCCAATTCCGAGGATCGACGACACACTCGATGCGCTGCAAGGCAACGCCTACTTCTCGGCACTCGATCTGGAGAGTGGCTACTGGCAGGTTGAGGTCGAGGAGCGCGACAAAGAGAAAACTGCTTTCATCTGCCATCAAGGCCTCTTCGAGTTCAACGTCATGCCGTTTGGTCTGCGCAATGCCCCGGCAACCTTTCAACGCCTCATGCAGCTGGTGCTCCAAGGCCTGACCTGGCAAGCGTGCCTGGTCTTCATCGACGACGTTATTGTCATGGGCCGGACTATCGAGGAGCACAACTATCGGCTGCGGGCGGTGTTCGAGCGGCTGCGAGACGCGAACCTACGCTTGAAGCATCTAAATGCCATTTCGCCAACACCACGATGATCGTCTTGGGCCATCGAGTTTCCAAGTCGGGTATCACCGTCGACGAGTCAAAGACTGCTGCGATCCGAGACTGGCCTACACCCCGAACTTCCAAGGAGGTCAAGAGCTTCCTAGGTCTCGCAGCCTACTATAGACGGTTCATTCGGATTATTCAAAGATCGCCGAGCCGCTACGACGCCTGACGGTTCCGACAGAAAGGTTTCAGTGGACGTCCAAGGCCCAAGAAGCATTCGACCAACTGAAGGCAACACTGACCTCTGCTCCAATCCTCGCCTTCCCGGATACTAGTGCGACCAGCTCGGAGTTCATTCTGGACACTGACGCCAGCGACTGCGCCATTGGTGCGGTACTCTCTCAACTGCAGGCGGGCGAAGAACGAGTCATCGCGTACTCCAGCAGAGCACTAACAAAAGCCGAGCGCAACTACTGTGTAACGAGGCGGGAGCTGCTGTCCGTCGTTGAGCATGTCAGGAAGTTCCGGAATTACCTGCTGCCTCGGAAGTTCACCGTGCGGGTCGATCATCAGTCTCTAACGCACCTGCTGACATTCAAGGAGCCCGAAGGTCAACTCGCGGTGGCTGCAGACGCTAGACGAGTTCGACTTCAGAGTACTCTATCGGCCGGGCCGTCAACACAACAACGCCGATGCGCTGTCCCGTCAGCAGCAGCGCTGTACCAACCAGTGTCGGGTGTGTCGACCAACAAATGAGACCACCAGCAGGACGACATCCTCGGTTGCCTGCCAGACCGACGCCAACAGTGATGCCGCCGCTGCCGCCCAGATCAACGCAGCGACCATCAAGCTAGTGTCGACGGCTACCGACGAAGCTGTTCAGACCGACAATGTGCATGTCTGCGTCGGCACCGTGCCATCAAGGCGCAAGCAAATCCATCAGCCCCGGTCGGACGACAGCGAAGAAAGCAGCAGCAGCGAGGACGACACCAACGAAGATGAATCCGCAGCGCCAGCGGCAGACAACAGGCCACCGACGCTACGTATGCTTCAGCTGCAGGATCCGGTTATCAGTCCGGTGTTCGACTGCTGGCCGACGGCAAGACTAGGTTTACCGACCGACAACGCGACCGAGTACCGCCGGAGAGCCTGGTGCTGGCGCAGAAGGTGCATGACTTGTGTTTCGTGAACGGTACACTGCACAGGCTGGTCAACACAAAGCCAGTACCCGTCATTCCCGCTGCCGACAACGCGAATTTGTCGACGAGATTCACAACGTCGGCCACCTGGGCGAAGTCAAGACGCTGGCCAGCCTAAAGACGCGTTGCTACTGGCCAAAAATGTCGGAGAGCGTCCGGTTGGCCGTTCGGTCATGCCAGGTTTGCCAGCGGGCAAAGACTCCGGTTATCAAGCGGGCGCCGCTACAGTCCATCACTGCAGGGTTTCCAATGCAGCGTGTCGGGTTCGACATTGTCAAGGTCGGCGCTTCCAGAAACGGCAACGATCGGATCCTGAGCATCGTCGACTACTTCAGCAAGTGGACGGAGCTGGTGCCGATTCCGGACGAGAAGGCGACGACAATTGCCAAGGCCCTCTTCAACAACTGGATCTCCAGGTGGGGTGCTCCGCATATTCTCCACTCCGACCGCGGCAAGAGCATCGATGGCCGCATCATTCGCAGTCTCTGTACACTATTGGAGGTCGACAAGACTCGAACGTCGGGCTATCATCCTCAATGTGACGGCCTCGTGGAGAGATTTCATCGGACACTCCATCAGATGTTGCGCTGCCACCTTCAAACTGTCGATCCGCTGGACTGGAGGACCCTGCCGTACTGTCTCCTAGCCTATCGAAGCAGCATCAGCGCGACGACCGGATTTTCCCCACATTTCCTGATGACGGGCCGGGAGGTGGTTCTGCCATTGGACGTTGTCTATCGGTCCCAGAGCCTCCATCCGTCGTCGGCCAGTACGCAGTAGAGACCATTCAACGACTGCAGGACGCCTTTGACGCTGTGCGGAGGTCAACTGGCGCGGCTCAACGACGGCAGAAGCGGTACTACGATCTGAAAGCCCAGAAGCGCAAGTTTCGCACCGGCGATCTAGTGTGGCTGTTCGTTCGCCTGCTGTGGCTGTCCAGGACCAACTGTCTGCCTCCGAAGCATCAATCACGTGGACAGGCCCATTTAAAGTCATGCGCAAGACATCACCTGTCAACTACTTGGTGCGGCCGATCAATTACACGGACGGGAGATCAAGGGCGCGCGTCGTGCATGTCAACAAGTTGAAGCGAGCGTGTCTGCAACGGACCAGTCTGCTCAGCGTGCTGATCAGGACGCCAGTAGTGACGATGAAGGGCAACTTGTTGACGCTGAGGACTGACTAACGCACGTTGAGGACTGACTGACTGGTTGTAGCCAGCAGTTTTGCTTTATAGGTCGTAGGTCTAGAACTTTTTAATAGCGTCTATCTATTAGCTTAGTAATCCTGATTTAGATTTAATTGTTCGAAACCCGTTATCTCGAATTGTTCTATTTGCTACAGCTGGTTCTGTTCTTCCCTATTGGAGTAGCTTTCATCTGTCGTTTCCACCCCTTGGGTTTAATGAGGACATTAAACTGTTGAAAGGGGAGCTTTTGTAATAGTGCTCAATTTGCGTGCGCGTGCACTTCTAGTGTTTTCTCCGTATTTCTTTCTGCGTCCACCCCACCCTGCGTATAGCCTTTTCTAGAAATTTCTTTTTGTTTCTGATTGGCTGAAAACGCGTGAATAACGAGCCCCAACCAATTAGAGTGCTTAGTGCCTACCCTATCGGCGAAATCCGATTGGTTAGGATTTTCTAAGCTGCGTTTTTCACCCTGCCCTCCCCATCGCGCGTCAGTCTATTTAATCAAGCAAGCTGGAACGCAAATAAATCAAGTTTTGAATCGAAGTTGAAGTTTTTTCTCTGACTAAAGAAGTCCGGCAGTTCAAACTCAAGAATACGC
>NIVC01002919.1:0-46923 GCA_002269645.1 Macrostomum lignano
TCAGCACAGCGCCCATAGAACAGCGCCATAGAACTGCGCCCATAGAACAGCGCCCATAGAACAGCGCCCATAGAACAGCGCCACCAGAAAAGCGCCCATAGAACAGCGCCCATAGAACAGCGCCCATAGAAAAGCGCCCATAGAAAGCGCCACCAGAAAAGCGCCTATAGAACAGCCATAGAACAGCGCCCATAGAACAGCGCCACCAGAAAAGCGCCGTAGAAAAGCGCCCACAGAACAGCGCGCATAGAACACCGCCACAAGAAAAGCGCCCATAGAGCATGCAGCGCCCACAGAACAGCACCCATACAGCAGCGCCCATAGAACAGCGCCCATAGAACAGCGCCCATAGAACTGCGCCCATAGAACAGCACCCATACAGCAGCGCCCATAGAACAGCGCCCATAGAACTGCGCCCATAGAACAGCGCCACCAGAAAAGCGCCCATAGAAAAGCGCCCATAGAACAGCGCCCATAGAACTGCGCCCATAGAACAGCACCCATACAGCAGCGCCCATAGAACAGCGCCCATAGAACTGCGCCCATAGAACAGCGCCACCAGAAAAGCACCCATAGAACAGCGCCCATAGAACAGCGCCCATAGAACGGCGCCCATAGAACGGCGCCCATAGAACAGCGCCCATAGAACAGCGCACATAGAACAGCGCCCATAGAATAGTGCCCATAGAACAGCGCCCCTAGAACAGCGCCCATAGAACAGCGCCCATAGAACAGCGCCCCTAGAACAGCGCACATAGAACAGCGCCCATAGAATAGCGCCACCAGAAAAGCGCCCATAGAACAGCGCCACCAGAAAAGCGCCCATAAAAAAGCGCCCATAGAACAGCGCCCATAGAGCAGCGCCCATAGAACAGCGCCCATAGAACAGCGCCCATAGAACAGCGCCCATAGAACAGCGCCCATAGAAAAGCGCCCACAGAACAGCGCCCATAGAACAGCGCCCATAGAACAGCGCCACAAGAACAGCGCCCATTGAGCATGCAGCGTCTATATAACAGCACCCATAGAGCAGCGCCCATACCGGTAGAACAGCGTCCATATAACAGCGCCCGAGCATAGCGCCCATAGAACAGCGCCACCAGAAAAGCGCCCATAGAACAGCGCCACCAGAAAAGCGCCCATAGAACAGCGCCCATAGAACTGCGCCATAGAACAGCGCCCATAGAACAGCGCCCATAGAACAGCGCCACCAGAAAAGCGCCCGTAGAAAAGCGCCCACAGAACAGCGCGCATAGAACACCGCCACAAGAAAAGCGCCCATAGAGCATGCAGCGCCCACAGAACAGCACCCATACAGCAGCGCCCATAGAACAGCGCCCATAGAACAGCGCCCATAGAACTGCGCCCATAGAACAGCACCCATACAGCAGCGCCCATAGAGCAGCGCCCATAGAACAGCGCCCATAGAACAGCGCCCATAGAACAGCGCCCATAGAAAAGCGCCACCAGAAAAGCGCCCATAGAACAGCGCCACCAGAAAAGCGCCCATAGAAAAGCGCCCATAGAACAGCGCCCATAGAGCAGCGCCCATAGAACAGCGCCCATAGAACAGCGCCCATAGAACAGCGCCCATAGAACAGCGCCCATAGAAAAGCGCCCACAGAACAGCGCCCATAGAACAGCGCCCATAGAACAGCGCCCATAGAACAGCGCCCATAGAAAAGCGCCCACAGAACAGCGCCCATAGAACAGCGCCCATAGAACAGCGCCACAAGAACAGCGCCCATTGAGCATGCAGCGTCCATATAACAGCACCCATAGAGCAGCGCCCATACCGGTAGAACAGCGTCCATATAACAGCGCCCGAGCATAGCGCCCATAGAACAGCGCCACCAGAAAAGCACCCATAGAACAGCGCCCATAGAACAGCGCCCATAGAACGGCTCCCATAGAACGGCGCCCATAGAACAGCGCCCATAGAACAGCGCACATAGAACAGCGCCCATAGAATAGCGCCCATAGAACAGCGCCCACAGAACAGCGCCCATAGAACAGCGCCCATAGAAAAGCGCCCATAGAACAGCGCCCATAGAACAGCGCCCATAGAACAGCGCCCATAGAACAGCGCCCATAGAACATCACCAACCGCACAGCGCCCAGTTTAACGACTCCATCTCTCTATTTTAGAAAATTCCCAACATAAAACAATCCATTAAGTACCAGCAGAATATGAGTGATTTGCTCATTATTACTGTGAGGGAGCATGGAAAGGACCTGGGCCATTGCACCACCATGCCACCATTTTCCTGAACATTTTTTTGGCCTCCGCGGGTGGTCCGTCAGGGATTCATGCCCTGGAGTTCCAGTTAGAGAACAGCATCAGCAGGCAAGTGCATGCCTGGTGTGACAACAAAGCGTGGGATGTCGCGGTGCCCCACTGAGAGCTCGGAGTCGGCAGATAAGGGCGACCCATTGTTGCGATGCGGTAACCCGCTGCTTCGAGTGCCGCATAGCGGTGAGAAAAGTTTTAACAGAGGCTCTCAACTTACCAAAGCAGCGGGGGCCGGAGGAAAAGGAGCAGTTAAATTTGGCTCATCAATTCGTCAGCAAAGTTTTTTGTCCAGGTTAGATAGGGGCTGTAGGGTCACCTGCTCATATTTATAATTGGCTAGTGGGTGTGGCAAGTGGTAATTATTACTATCGTATCAAGATTGAAAAATGACACCCCGAAAACATCTCTCTGCAGCCCGCATTGGTTGGAGCGTTTTAGGACCATATTGGGATGTGCGTCCATATTTTGAATTGAGAAAAATCGAGGAACGTACAATGTTCTTTATTGTACCATGTGTGCATTTTGCAGCTCAGGGTACAGTTTGGGAATAATGAGGCTGTGGATCTAAAATGACATCTATCCATCTAAAAAGCGCATGTAAAAGAATTCCGTGGTCGCCCACATCAAAATCCATCTTCAAATGCTCGCTTTTAGGTCTTGAATTCGAACTCATTCACAACCAGCTGTTCCTCACGCACCGTCACCCCAGCAGGCTCTGGCCAAATCCAGCTCTGGCAGTTTCTACTGGAGCTGCTCTCCGACAACCGCAACTCCGCCTGCATCGCCTGGGAGGGCACCAACGGCGAATTCAAGCTCGCCGACCCAGACGAGGTGGCCCGTCGATGGGGCGAGCGCAAGTCCAAGCCCAACATGAACTACGACAAGCTGAGCCGGGCGCTGCGCTACTACTACGACAAGAACATCATGTCGAAGGTGCACGGCAAGCGCTACGCTTACAAGTTTGACTTTGCCGGCCTCGCTCAGGCGATGCAGCCGCCTCAAGCTGCCGACCCGTCCACGGCCGCCGCCGCCTACAAGTACCAGCAGCAGTACCAGCAGGAACTGCTGGTCGGCTCCGCCGGCTATTTTGCCGCCGCAGCCGCGACCAACGGCAAGCTGAACAACTTCTGCGGCATGATGGGCGGTGCTGCCGGATTCTTCCCTGGCAACAGCGTTGGTGGCTACTCCTCCTGGGCCGCCGCCGCCGGCAATCAGTCGGCTGCCGCCGCCGCCGCCGCATCGCTGTACCACCCGAACATCTCCGGCTACCCAGGCGCGCAATACTATGCCTAGGACAGTGAAATGTTTGAATCACAAAACCCCGGAGTAAAAATCCTCTTTAGCAGTCTGGTTCAGAGACTTACAGCAGCACATAAGCAAGTTTCTGGGTCATTTTTTACCATTTCAATACCATGAACCAAAATAGGTCACTCTCCAATAGAATAGAATAAAATAGAATAGAATAGAAATAGAATCTCTATCAGTCTATCCGCAAAGTTATCAATTGGCACTTCTCTCTACAGAACTTTAAAGACACTCTTAAATCGTTACATTTTCCAACAGAGGTCCTGTCTGTTTACAAAAAAATAGTTCGACCAAACTACGAACATTGAGCGGGCCGGATTGCTAGTGTGAAGTTTTAAAGGACCCCGAGGGCCGGATAGAGAGGCTTCGTGGTCGGGAGTTTGCCGAACCCCTGGTTGCTTCAATTGAGTTGCTACTCCATGTCGAGGGTCTGCCTGGTGTAGAACAGCAGCTGGGCTTTGTTGGCAAGCAAAAATTTTTGTTCCCTTTTGCGTTTTTACTGAATTTCCTTATGTTTTGAATTCGAGTTTCTGAATTTGCTTTTTCGTGTCTCGTAGGACTATTTTTGGCAACAATATCCCATTTATAGCCTCGGTTCACATCATGCTGATTAATTTCTCTGACTTCAAAAATTAATGTTAGTGATTTCGGGGCTTTGTCAGTGACTTGGTCTTCGGAAGAGTGACCTCTGCCTCTCTTTCTGCTTCTTCCGTCTATTGTGTTTTTTTACTAAGAACCAAACGGTGTCCCCGTGAGAGACCCATGATTAAAGCAATTTTTGTTGACAATAACCTACCTGCTCACCAAGAGTCCAATGCTCACTTGTTTAGCCTGGCTTTAAATACTCGGTTTTGTCACCTGCGGATTGAAATTTGTAGCTTGTTCTGTAAATAAAATTGCTCAGTTTTCAAGTTTGCAATTAAAAAAATTGACTCCAAGCATTCTTCTTCTGTTCGGTTGGCTCAGTGCCAAGTCAACAGGCTCTAAGAAGGGCAGCATGTCGAAAAGGATTTTCGCCTACAAGAGACGACACGTGCGAAAATACCCATTGAAAATTAGTCAGTCTGGAAATCTTTTATATAGCTGTAAAAAATTAGAAACTGAATTAAAGAGATTTTTTGTTAATGTGAAGTGATTGTTGGTTAGCAATTTATAAGGGGGCACTTAATGCTGCGGAGACGTTGTCATGGTTGCTACAAGTATAATTACATGTAGTTTCAGAGAGCTTTGCAATAAAAAAAGATCTTAGAGTGATTGCCTTATCGGGACCAGGGACGTTTAAACTACGAGTTAGAAGCCTGGATTGGGAATTTTGTTTTTGAAGAGGGCCGTTCTTGCCGTAAAATTTCAAATTTTCCCTTGTTGACAGAAGTTGCTGTTAACGACATCGAGAGCTGGAAAGTGGAAAGCATGCAACGAAAAATATCATTTTTGGAGTGCAATGTATTAAATGTTTGAATTTTTTGTAGAAAACTTTCTGGATACTTCAGATTGATAGAAATTAGGTAATTATTAAATAAAATATGCAAAGATAAGTATTAATAAAATCGAGAAATTTAACCACGATTCTCTTGCTGCCAGTCCAGATTCTATCTTCAGAACTCCCTGGTTGAATCAAAGCTAACTTGCGTTGCCTTCTTCCCCCAAGAACACGCGGTTCCCTACGATGTGGCACTCCCACTCCTCCCCTCATCCTCTCTCCTCGCTGTGCTCGCACAGGTAAATAGAGGTTGTGAGGCATTAAAATTGTGTAATTAGCTTCCTCAGTCCTTGACGAGATCCATTACTGCACCTAGCTCTGGGGAGCAAATGTCGAGCCCTTGAGGCCTTCTCTTTCTTTCCTTCCTCCTTTCTTCATGTGATGACTATGTTAGATTATTATTAAGGCATACGGTATAAAGACAGACTCAGGCCAGAGCAGGACATCGCGCTTGTATCAGGCAGCCATGCGCAGGCTTTAATGAGAGAGTCAGAAATGATTGGACCGGCACCCGTATTTGACCGTGATTTTGGATAGCATAATTATGAGACTTTTAATTTGAGGAAGAGCATGGTTATGGTGGATGAAATAAATGAAATTTGGGCTCTTGATGATTCATTTTTGATGACATTCTATAAGAGGAGTGAATCTCCGTATTTAGATTCCTTTGGATGGGCGATTCTCTCCTTATTTAGATTCTTGCAGATGGGCGATTCTCTCCTTATTTAGATTCTTGCAGATGGGCGATTCTCCGTATTTAGATTCTTGCAGATGGGCGATTCTCTCCTTATCTAGATTCCTGCAGATGGGCGATTCTCTCCTTATTTAGATTCCTACAGATGAGCGATTCTCTCCGTATTTAGATTCTTGCAGATGGGCGATTCTCTCCTTATTTAGATTCCTGCAGATGAGCGATTCTCTCCGTATTTAGATTCTTGCAGATGGGCGATTCTCTCCGTATTTAGATTCCTGCAGATGAGCGATTCTCTCCTTATTTAGATTCTTGCAGATGGGCGATTCTCCGTATTTAGATTCTTGCAGATGGGCGATTCTCTCCTTATTTAGATTCCTGCAGATGGGCGATTCTCCGTATTTAGATTCCTGCAGATGGGCGATTCTCCGTATTTAGATTCCTGTGGATGGGCGATTCTCTCCTTATTTAGATTCCTGCAGATGGGCGATTCTCTCCTTATTTAGATTCTTGCAGATGGGCGATTCTCTCCTTATTTAGATTCTTGCAGATGGGCGATTCTCTCCGTATTTAGATTCTTGCAGATGAGCGATTCTCTCCGTATTTAGATTCCTGCAGATGGGCGATTCTCTCCTTATTTAGATTCTTGCAGATGGGCGATTCTCTCCTTATTTAGATTCTTGCAGATGGGCGATTCTCTCCTTATTTAGATTCCTGCAGATGGGCGATTCTCTCCTTATTTAGATTCCTACAGATGAGCGATTCTCTCCTTATTTAGATTCCTGCAGATGGGCGATTCTCCGTATTTAGATTCTTGCAGATGGGCGATTCTCTCCTTATTTAGATTCTTGCAGATGGGCGATTCTCTCCGTATTTAGATTCTTGCAGATGAGCGATTCTCCGTATTTAGATTCCTGCAGATGGGCGATTCTCTCCTTATTTAGATTCTTGCAGATGGGCGATTCTCCGTATTTAGATTCTTGCAGATGAGCGATTCTCTCCGTATTTAGATTCTTGCAGATGGGCGATTCTCTCCTTATTTAGATTCTTGCAGATGGGCGATTCTCTCCTTATTTAGATTCTTGCAGATGGGCGATTCTCCGTATTTAGATTCTTGCAGATGGGCGATTCTCTCCTTATTTAGATTCTTGCAGATGGGCGATTCTCCGTATTTAGATTCTTGCAGATGAGCGATTCTCTCCTTATTTAGATTCTTGCAGATGGGCGATTCTCTCCTTATTTAGATTCTTGCAGATGGGCGATTCTCTCCTTATTTAGATTCCTGCAGATGAGCGATTCTCTCCTTATTTAGATTCCTGCAGATGGGCGATTCTCCGTATTTAGATTCCTGCAGATGGGCGATTCTCCGTATTTAGATTCTTGCAGATGGGCGATTCTCTCCGTATTTAGATTCCTGCAGATGGGCGATTCTCTCCTTATTTAGATTCCTGCAGATGGGCGATTCTCTCCTTATTTAGATTCTTGCAGATGGGCGATTCTCCGTATTTAGATTTCTGCAGATGGGCGATTCTCCGTATTTAGATTCTTGCAGATGGGCGATTCTCCGTATTTAGATTCTTGCAGATGAGCAATTCTCCGTATTTAGATTCTTGCAGATGGGCGATTCTCCGTATTTAGATTCCTGCAGATGGGCGATTCTCCGTATTTAGATTCCTGCAGATGGGCGATTCTCTCCGTATTTAGATTCTTGCAGATGGGCGATTCTCTCCGTATTTAGATTCTTGCAGATGGGCGATTCTCTCCGTATTTAGATTCTTGCAGATGGGCGATTCTCTCCGTATTTAGATTCTTGCAGATGGGCGATTCTCTCCTTATTTAGATTCTTGCAGATGGGCGATTCTCCGTATTTAGATTCTTGCAGATGGGCGATTCTCTCCGTATTTAGATTCCTGCAGATGGGCGATTCTCTCCGTATTTAGATTCTTGCAGATGGGCGATTCTCTCCGTATTTAGATTCTTGCAGATGGGCGATTCTCCGTATTTAGATTCTTGCAGATGGGCGATTCTCTCCGTATTTAGATTCCTGCAGATGGGCGATTCTCTCCGTATTTAGATTCCTGCAGATGGGCGATTCTCTCCGTATTTAGATTCTTGCAGATGAGCGATTCTCTCCGTATTTAGATTCTTGCAGATGGGCGATTCTCTCCGTATTTAGATTCCTGCAGATGGGCGATTTTCCAAACCAAGTTGGATTCCGTGAGCCGAAGGGCATTTGACAAGCCATGAAAGAGAAGCGTCACAATTATTTCAGAATTAAGATTGGTGATCAACGTTTAAAATAAAAAGAACGTCTTTCCGATCGTCCATTATTCATCAAGGTTGTTTTTTGTTAACTGTCGAACGTTTCTGTTAATCTAATTGAACAATGACGCAACTGCTACGGATGGGGGTCTTTGATTTCCGAGTTCTTCATCAGTCGCGTGCAGCATTCATTCAATGCGCCCACCGGCTCGGCCAACAAGGACCTTTAAAATCGCCGGATTGGAAGGCGAGTAGAGAAAATGGATTTTATTTTCCTCTTAGCAATAAACAGATATATGG
The DNA here is from genome assembly GCA_002269645.1 of Macrostomum lignano. Classification (NCBI taxonomy): domain Eukaryota; kingdom Metazoa; phylum Platyhelminthes; family Macrostomidae; genus Macrostomum; species Macrostomum lignano. Next base: position 8,332 of record NIVC01002919.1, read on the forward strand.
GAGTTCATTTTTTATTGAGTGCATTTCAGCAACAAGATATACGAATAGGTTCAAAACTTTTTCATGATTTTTGACTCCCTTGTGACACCCTGGATCCGTCACTGTGTACATATTATTTGAAGTAAAACGACCCCTAGTTCGATGTAAAATAATCAGCGTCCAGTCCAATCGTTTTCTTATAATTCGTGGTCCATGGACACGGACTCGAATCATCAGAATCGGGCGCCGCCAGCAGCCACGTGACCTAGCAGGCGCCTTAATTTCCTGTGCCGGTCGATCGAGTTCTCATTTGCCGCAATCAAACTGCTATGAACAGATAACCATTAACGCATGCCAAACTTCGGAAGCTTATCAAGAAATTCAAATAAACCGCAGGGTGCTTCGAACTGGCGATTTTTTCATAATTGCCGGCCGAGAAATATTAGCTCGAATTACACACTCAAACCCACCCCCGTGTTGTCAGCATTAAGACAGCTGATGTCGTGCGGGGCCACCATGCAGTGTCTTTGGAGGAGTTTTGTTCTTGTCTAACATTTCCTTTGTTGCGGCTGAGTCATCGAGGTTAACATTATATTAATAATGAAAATATTTGTAGGAGGTATTTGTAGCCTCCTTTGGTTGGCACTCGTTCTCCGGGGGTAGCTTAATTATATCCTCGTTTCTGTGAGAAAATTGAATTTTATGGCATACGAGCCAATGCGCTGTTTCATGTCTTTGCAAGCGTTCTTACTACACTACTTATTTAGCATTAATAGTAGAAAAGTTTGGGAGCATCACAATTTTGCGACAAAAAAGAAGGAATTTTACATAAGTAGCTTAGTGTTGTCATGAGTAGCTTAGAGTTGTCATGAGTAGCTTAGGATTGTCATAGTAGCTTAGTGTTGTCATAAGTAGCTTAGAGTTGTCATGAGTAGCTTAGAGTTGTCATGAGTAGCTTAGGATTGTCATAGTAGCTTAGTGTTGTCATAAGTAGCTTAGAGTTGTCATGAGTAGCTTAGGATTTTCATGAGTAGCTTAGAGTTGTTATGAATAGCTTAGGATTTTCATAAGTAGCTTAGAGTTGTTATGAATAGCTTAGAGTTGCCATGAGTAGCTTAGGATTTTGATGAGTAGCTTAGAGTTGTCATGAGTAGCTTAGAGTTGTCATGAGTAGCTTAGAGTTGTCATGAGTAGCTTAGGATTTTCATGAGTAGCTTAGAGTTGTGATGAGTAGCTTAGAGTTGTCATGAGTAGCTTAGGATTTTCATGAGTAGCTTAGTGTTGTCATGAGTAGCTTAGAGTTGTCATGAGTAGCTTAGAGTTGTCATGAGTAGCTTAGGATTTTGATGAGTAGCTTAGAGTTGTGATGAGTAGCTTAGAGTTGTCATGAGTAGCTTAGAGTTGTCATGAGTAGCTTAGAGTTGTCATGAGTAGCTTAGAGTTGTCATGAGTAGCTTAGGATTTTCATGAGTAGCTTAGAGTTGTTATGAATAGCTTAGGATTTTCATAAGTAGCTTAGAGTTGTTATGAATAGCTTAGAGTTGTCATGAGTAGCTTAGAGTTGTCATGAGTAGCTTAGGATTTTGATGAGTAGCTTAGAGTTGTGATGAGTAGCTTAGAGTTGTCATGAGTAGCTTAGAGTTGTCATGAGTAGCTTAGAGTTGTCATGAGTAGCTTAGAGTTGTCATGAGTAGCTTAGGATTTTCATGAGTAGCTTAGAGTTGTTATGAATAGCTTAGGATTTTCATAAGTAGCTTAGAGTTGTTATGAATAGCTTAGAGTTGTCATGAGTAGCTTAGAGTTGTCATGAGTAGCTTAGGATTTTCATGAGTAGCTTAGAGTTGTGATGAGTAGCTTAGAGTTGTCATGAGTAGCTTAGGATTTTCATGAGTAGCTTAGTGTTGTCATGAGTAGCTTAGAGTTGTCATGAGTAGCTTAGAGTTGTCATGAGTAGCTTAGGATTTTGATGAGTAGCTTAGAGTTGTGATGAGTAGCTTAGAGTTGTCATGAGTAGCTTAGAGTTGTCATGAGTAGCTTAGAGTTGTCATGAGTAGCTTAGAGTTGTCATGAGTAGCTTAGGATTTTCATGAGTAGCTTAGAGTTGTTATGAATAGCTTAGGATTTTCATAAGTAGCTTAGAGTTGTTATGAATAGCTTAGAGTTGTCATGAGTAGCTTAGAGTTGTCATGAGTAGCTTAGGATTTTGATGAGTAGCTTAGAGTTGTGATGAGTAGCTTAGAGTTGTCATGAGTAGCTTAGAGTTGTCATGAGTAGCTTAGAGTTGTCATGAGTAGCTTAGAGTTGTCATGAGTAGCTTAGGATTTTCATGAGTAGCTTAGAGTTGTTATGAATAGCTTAGGATTTTCATAAGTAGCTTAGAGTTGTTATGAATAGCTTAGAGTTGTCATGAGTAGCTTAGAGTTGTCATGAGTAGCTTAGGGTTGTCATGAGTAGCTTAGAGTTGTCATGAGTAGCTTAGGGTTGTCATGAGTAGCTTAGAGTTGTTATGAGTAGCTTAGGGTTGCCGTGAGCAGCTTAGGGTTGTCATGAGAGGGTTGCCGTGAGCAGCTTAGAGTTGTCATGAGTAGCTTAGAGTTGTCATGAGTAGCTTAGGATTGTCATAGTAGCTTAGTGTTGTCATAAGTAGCTTAGAGTTGTCATGAGTAGCTTAGGATTTTCATGAGTAGCTTAGAGTTGTTATGAATAGCTTAGGATTTTCATAAGTAGCTTAGAGTTGTTATGAATAGCTTAGAGTTGTCATGAGTAGCTAAGAGTTGTCATGAGTAGCTTAGAGTTGTCATGAGTAGCTTAGAGTTGTCATGAGTAGCTTAGAGTTGTCATGAGTAGCTTAGAGTTGTCATGAGTAGCTTAGGATTTTCATGAGTAGCTTAGAGTTGTGATGAGTAGCTTAGAGTTGTCATGAGTAGCTTAGGATTTTCATGAGTAGCTTAGTGTTGTCATGACTAGCTTAGAGTTGTCATGAGTAGCTTAGAGTTGTCATGAGTAGCTTAGGATTTTCATGAGTAGCTTAGAGTTGTGATGAGTAGCTTAGAGTTGTCATGAGTAGCTTAGGATTTTGATGAGTAGCTTAGAGTTGTCATGAGTAGCTTAGAGTTGTCATGAGTAGCTTAGAGTTGTCATGAGTAGCTTAGTGTTGTCATGAGTAGCTTAGGGTTGTCATGAGTAGCTTAGGGTTGTCATGAGTAGCTTAGAGTTGTCATGAGTAGCTTAGGGTTGTCATGAGTAGCTTAGAGTTGTTATGAGTAGCTTAGGGTTGCCGTGAGCAGCTTAGGGTTGTCATGAGAGGGTTGCCGTGAGCAGCTTAGAGTTGTCATGAGTAGCTTAGTGTTGTCATGAGTAGCTTAGAGTTGTCATGAGTAGCTTAGGATTGTCATAGTAGCTTAGTGTTGTCATAAGTAGCTTAGAGTTGTCATGAGTAGCTTAGGATTTTCATGAGTAGCTTAGAGTTGTTATGAATAGCTTAGGATTTTCATAAGTAGCTTAGAGTTGTTATGAATAGCTTAGAGTTGTCATGAGTAGCTAAGAGTTGTCATGAGTAGCTTAGGATTTTGATGAGTAGCTTAGAGTTGTCATGAGTAGCTTAGAGTTGTCATGAGTAGCTTAGAGTTGTCATGAGTAGCTTAGGATTTTCATGAGTAGCTTAGAGTTGTGATGAGTAGCTTAGAGTTGTCATGAGTAGCTTAGGATTTTCATGAGTAGCTTAGTGTTGTCATGAGTAGCTTAGAGTTGTCATGAGTAGCTTAGAGTTGTCATGAGTAGCTTAGGATTTTCATGAGTAGCTTAGAGTTGTGATGAGTAGCTTAGAGTTGTCATGAGTAGCTTAGGATTTTCATGAGTAGCTTAGTGTTGTCATGAGTAGCTTAGAGTTGTCATGAGTAGCTTAGAGTTGTCATGAGTAGCTTAGGATTTTCATGAGTAGCTTAGGATTTTCATAAGTAGCTTAGAGTTGTTATGAATAGCTTAGAGTTGTCATGAGTAGCTAAGAGTTGTCATGAGTAGCTTAGGATTTTGATGAGTAGCTTAGAGTTGTCATGAGTAGCTTAGAGTTGTCATGAGTAGCTTAGAGTTGTCATGAGTAGCTTAGGATTTTGATGAGTAGCTTAGAGTTGTCATGAGTAGCTTAGAGTTGTCATGAGTAGCTTAGGATTGTCATAGTAGCTTAGTGTTGTCATAAGTAGCTTAGAGTTGTCATGAGTCGCTTAGGATTTTCATGAGTAGCTTAGAGTTGTTATGAATAGCTTAGGATTTTCATAAGTAGCTTAGAGTTGTTATGAATAGCTTAGAGTTGTCATGAGTAGCTAAGAGTTGTCATGAGTAGCTTAGGATTTTGATGAGTAGCTTAGAGTTGTCATGAGTAGCTTAGAGTTGTCATGAGTAGCTTAGAGTTGTCATGAGTAGCTTAGGATTTTCATGAGTAGCTTAGAGTTGTGATGAGTAGCTTAGAGTTGTCATGAGTAGCTTAGGATTTTCATGAGTAGCTTAGTGTTGTCATGAGTAGCTTAGAGTTGTCATGAGTAGCTTAGAGTTGTCATGAGTAGCTTAGGATTTTCATGAGTAGCTTAGAGTTGTGATGAGTAGCTTAGAGTTGTCATGAGTAGCTTAGAGTTGTCCTGAGTAGCTTAGAGTTGTCATGAGTAGCTTAGAGTTGTCATGAGTAGCTTAGGATTTTCATGAGTAGCTTAGAGTTGTTATGAATAGCTTAGGATTTTCATAAGTAGCTTAGAGTTGTTATGAATAGCTTAGAGTTGTCATGAGTAGCTAAGAGTTGTCATGAGTAGCTTACGATTTTGATGAGTAGCTTAGAGTTGTCATGAGTAGCTTAGAGTTGTCATGAGTAGCTTAGGATTTTGATGAGTAGCTTAGAGTTGTCATGAGTAGCTTAGAGTTGTCATGAGTAGCTTAGAGTTGTCATGAGTAGCTTAGTGTTGTCATGAGTAGCTTAGGGTTGTCATGAGTAGCTTAGGGTTGTCATGAGTAGCTTAGAGTTGTCATGAGTAGCTTAGGGTTGTCATGAGTAGCTTAGAGTTGTTATGAGTAGCTTAGGGTTGCCGTGAGCAGCTTAGGGTTGTCATGAGAGGGTTGCCGTGAGCAGCTTAGAGTTGTCATGAGTAGCTTAGTGTTGTCATGAGTAGCTTAGAGTTGTCATGAGTAGCTTAGGATTGTCATAGTAGCTTAGTGTTGTCATAAGTAGCTTAGAGTTGTCATGAGTAGCTTAGGATTTTCATGAGTAGCTTAGAGTTGTTATGAATAGCTTAGGATTTTCATAAGTAGCTTAGAGTTGTTATGAATAGCTTAGAGTTGTCATGAGTAGCTAAGAGTTGTCATGAGTAGCTTAGGATTTTGATGAGTAGCTTAGAGTTGTCATGAGTAGCTTAGAGTTGTCATGAGTAGCTTAGAGTTGTCATGAGTAGCTTAGGATTTTCATGAGTAGCTTAGAGTTGTGATGAGTAGCTTAGAGTTGTCATGAGTAGCTTAGGATTTTCATGAGTAGCTTAGTGTTGTCATGAGTAGCTTAGAGTGTTCATGAGTAGCTTAGAGTTGTCATGAGTAGCTTAGGATTTTCATGGGTAGCTTAGAGTTGTGATGAGTAGCTTAGAGTTGTCATGAGTAGCTTAGGATTTTCATGAGTAGCTTAGTGTTGTCATGAGTAGCTTAGAGTTGTCATGAGTAGCTTAGAGTTGTCATGAGTAGCTTAGGATTTTCATGAGTAGCTTAGGATTTTCATAAGTAGCTTAGAGTTGTTATGAATAGCTTAGAGTTGTCATGAGTAGCTAAGAGTTGTCATGAGTAGCTTAGGATTTTCATGAGTAGCTTAGAGTTGTCATGAGTAGCTTAGAGTTGTCATGAGTAGCTTAGAGTTGTCATGAGTAGCTTAGAGTTGTCATGAGTAGCTTAGAGTTGTCATGAGTAGCTTAGGATTTTCATGAGTAGCTTAGAGTTGTGATAAGTAGCTTAGAGTTGTCATGAGTAGCTTAGGATTTTCATGAGTAGCTTAGTGTTGTCATGAGTAGCTTAGAGTTGTCATGAGTAGCTTAGGATTTTGATGAGTAGCTTAGAGTTGTGATGAGTAGCTTAGAGTTGTCATGAGTAGCTTAGAGTTGTCATGAGTAGCTTAGAGTTGTCATGAGTAGCTTAGAGTTGTCATGAGTAGCTTAGAGTTGTCATGAGTAGCTTAGGATTTTCATGAGTAGCTTAGAGTTGTTATGAATAGCTTAGGATTTTCATAAGTAGCTTAGAGTTGTTATGAATAGCTTAGAGTTGTCATGAGTAGCTAGAGTTGTCATGAGTAGCTTAGATTTTGATGAGTAGCTTAGAGTTGTCATGAGTAGCTTAGAGTTGTCATGAGTAGCTTAGAGTTGTCATGAGTAGCTTAGGATTTTGATGAGTAGCTTAGAGTTGTCATGAGTAGCTTAGAGTTGTCATGAGTAGCTTAGAGTTGTCATGAGTAGCTTAGTGTTGTCATGAGTAGCTTAGGTTGTCATGAGTAGCTTAGGTTGTCATGAGTAGCTTAGAGTTGTCATGAGTAGCTTAGGTTGTCATGAGTAGCTTAGAGTTGTTATGAGTAGCTTAGGTTGTTGTGAGCAGCTTAGGTTGTCATGAGAGGGTTGCCGTGAGCAGCTTAGAGTTGTCATGAGTAGCTTAGTGTTGTCATGAGTAGCTTAGAGTTGTCATGAGTAGCTTAGGATTGTCATAGTAGCTTAGTGTTGTCATAAGTAGCTTAGAGTTGTCATGAGTAGCTTAGGATTTTCATGAGTAGCTTAGAGTTGTTATGAATAGCTTAGGATTTTCATAAGTAGCTTAGAGTTGTTATGAATAGCTTAGAGTTGTCATGAGTAGCTAAGAGTTGTCATGAGTAGCTTAGGATTTTGATGAGTAGCTTAGAGTTGTCATGAGTAGCTTAGAGTTGTCATGAGTAGCTTAGAGTTGTCATGAGTAGCTTAGGATTTTCATGAGTAGCTTAGAGTTGTGATGAGTAGCTTAGAGTTGTCATGAGTAGCTTAGGATTTTCATGAGTAGCTTAGTGTTGTCATGAGTAGCTTAGAGTTGTCATGAGTAGCTTAGAGTTGTCATGAGTAGCTTAGGATTTTCATGAGTAGCTTAGAGTTGTGATGAGTAGCTTAGAGTTGTCATGAGTAGCTTAGGATTTCATGAGTAGCTTAGTGTTGTCATGAGTAGCTTAGAGTTGTCATGAGTAGCTTAGAGTTGTCATGAGTAGCTTAGGATTTTCATGAGTAGCTTAGGATTTTCATAAGTAGCTTAGAGTTGTTATCAATAGCTTAGAGTTGTCATGAGTAGCTAAGAGTTGTCATGAGTAGCTTAGGATTTTGATGAGTAGCTTAGAGTTGTCATGAGTAGCTTAGAGTTGTCATGAGTAGCTTAGAGTTGTCATGAGTAGCTTAGGATTTTGATGAGTAGCTTAGAGTTGTCATGAGTAGCTTAGAGTTGTCATGAGTAGCTTAGGATTGTCATGAGTAGCTTAGTGTTGTCATAGTAGCTTAGAGTTGTCATGAGTAGCTTAGGATTTCATGAGTAGCTTAGAGTTGTTATGAATAGCTTAGGATTTTCATAAGTAGCTTAGAGTTGTTATGAATAGCTTAGAGTTGTCATGAGTAGCTAGAGTTGTCATGAGTAGCTTAGGATTTTGATGAGTAGCTTAGAGTTGTCATGAGTAGCTTAGAGTTGTCATGAGTAGCTTAGAGTTGTCATGAGTAGCTTAGGATTTTCATGAGTAGCTTAGAGTTGTGATGAGTAGCTTAGAGTTGTCATGAGTAGCTTAGGATTTTCATGAGTAGCTTAGTGTTGTCATGAGTAGCTTAGAGTTGTCATGAGTAGCTTAGAGTTGTCATGAGTAGCTTAGGATTTTCATGAGTAGCTTAGAGTTGTCATGAGTAGCTTAGAGTTGTCATGAGTAGCTTAGAGTTGTCATGAGTAGCTTAGAGTTGTCATGAGTAGCTTAGAGTTGTCATGAGTAGCTTAGAGTTGTCATGAGTAGCTTAGAGTTGTTATGAATAGCTTAGGATTTTCATAAGTAGCTTAGAGTTGTTATGAATAGCTTAGAGTTGTCATGAGTAGCTAAGAGTTGTCATGAGTAGCTTAGGATTTTGATGAGTAGCTTAGAGTTGTCATGAGTAGCTTAGAGTTGTCATGAGTAGCTTAGAGTTGTCATGAGTAGCTTAGAGTTGTCATGAGTAGCTTAGAGTTGTCATGAGTAGCTTAGAGTTGTCATGAGTAGCTTAGGATTTTCATGAGTAGCTTAGAGTTGTGATGAGTAGCTTAGAGTTGTCATGAGTAGCTTAGGATTTTCATGAGTAGCTTAGTGTTGTCATGAGTAGCTTAGAGTTGTCATGAGTAGCTTAGAGTTGTCATGAGTAGCTTAGGATTTTGATGAGTAGCTTAGAGTTGTGATGAGTAGCTTAGAGTTGTCATGAGTAGCTTAGAGTTGTCATGAGTAGCTTAGAGTTGTCATGAGTAGCTTAGAGTTGTCATGAGTAGCTTAGAGTTGTCATGAGTAGCTTAGGATTTTCATGAGTAGCTTAGAGTTGTTATGAATAGCTTAGGATTTTCATAAGTAGCTTAGAGTTGTTATGAATAGCTTAGAGTTGTCATGAGTAGCTAGAGTTGTCATGAGTAGCTTAGGATTTTGATGAGTAGCTTAGAGTTGTCATGAGTAGCTTAGAGTTGTCATGAGTAGCTTAGAGTTGTCATGAGTAGCTTAGGATTTTGATGAGTAGCTTAGAGTTGTCATGAGTAGCTTAGAGTTGTCATGAGTAGCTTAGAGTTGTCATGAGTAGCTTAGTGTTGTCATGAGTAGCTTAGGTTGTCATGAGTAGCTTAGGTTGTCATGAGTAGCTTAGAGTTGTCATGAGTAGCTTAGGTTGTCATGAGTAGCTTAGAGTTGTTATGAGTAGCTTAGGTTGCATGAGTAGCTTAGGTTGTCATGAGAGGGTTGCCGTGAGCAGCTTAGAGTTGTCATGAGTAGCTTAGTGTTGTCATGAGTAGCTTAGAGTTGTCATGAGTAGCTTAGGATTGTCATAGTAGCTTAGTGTTGTCATGAGTAGCTTAGAGTTGTCATGAGTAGCTTAGGATTTTCATGAGTAGCTTAGAGTTGTTATGAGTAGCTTAGGATTTTCATAGTAGCTTAGAGTTGTTATGAATAGCTTAGAGTTGTCATGAGTAGCTAGAGTTGTCATGAGTAGCTTAGGATTTTGATGAGTAGCTTAGAGTTGTCATGAGTAGCTTAGAGTTGTCATGAGTAGCTTAGAGTTGTCATGAGTAGCTTAGGATTTTCATGAGTAGCTTAGAGTTGTGATGAGTAGCTTAGAGTTGTCATGAGTAGCTTAGGATTTTCATGAGTAGCTTAGTGTTGTCATGAGTAGCTTAGAGTTGTCATGAGTAGCTTAGAGTTGTCATGAGTAGCTTAGGATTTTCATGAGTAGCTTAGAGTTGTGATGAGTAGCTTAGAGTTGTCATGAGTAGCTTAGGATTTCATGAGTAGCTTAGTGTTGTCATGAGTAGCTTAGAGTTGTCATGAGTAGCTTAGAGTTGTCATGAGTAGCTTAGGATTTTCATGAGTAGCTTAGGATTTTCATAGTAGCTTAGAGTTGTTATGAATAGCTTAGAGTTGTCATGAGTAGCTTAGAGTTGTCATGAGTAGCTTAGGATTTTGATGAGTAGCTTAGAGTTGTCATGAGTAGCTTAGAGTTGTGATGAGTAGCTTAGAACTGTCATGAGTAGCTTAGGATTTTGTTGAGTAGCTTAGAGTTGTCATGAGTAGCTTAGAGTTGTCATGAGTAGCTTAGGATTGTCATGAGTAGCTTAGTGTTGTCATGAGTAGCTTAGAGTTGTCATGAGTAGCTTAGGATTTTCATGAGTAGCTTAGAGTTGTTATGAATAGCTTAGGATTTTCATAAGTAGCTTAGAGTTGTTATGAATAGCTTAGAGTTGTCATGAGTAGCTAGAGTTGTCATGAGTAGCTTAGGATTTTGATGAGTAGCTTAGAGTTGTCATGAGTAGCTTAGAGTTGTCATGAGTAGCTTAGAGTTGTCATGAGTAGCTTAGGATTTTCATGAGTAGCTTAGAGTTGTGATGAGTAGCTTAGAGTTGTCATGAGTAGCTTAGGATTTTCATGAGTAGCTTAGTGTTGTCATGAGTAGCTTAGAGTTGTCATGAGTAGCTTAGAGTTGTCATGAGTAGCTTAGGATTTTCATGAGTAGCTTAGGATTTTCATGAGTAGCTTAGAGTTGTTATGAGTAGCTTAGAGTTGTCATGAGTAGCTAAGAGTTGTCATGAGTAGCTTAGGATTTTGATGAGTAGCTTAGAGTTGTCATGAGTAGCTTAGGATTTTCATGAGTAGCTTAGAGTTGTTATGAATAGCTTAGAGTTGTCATGAGTAGCTTAGAGTTGTCATGAGTAGCTTAGGATTTTGATGAGTAGCTTAGAGTTGTCATGAGTAGCTTAGAGTTGTCATGAGTAGCTTAGAGTTGTCATGAGTAGCTTAGAGTTGTCATGAGTAGCTTAGAGTTGTCATGAGTAGCTTAGAGTTGTCATGAGTAGCTTAGGATTTTCATGAGTAGCTTAGAGTTGTCATGAGTAGCTTAGAGTTGTCATGAGTAGCTTAGAGTTGTCATGAGTAGCTTAGGATTTTGATGAGTAGCTTAGAGTTGTCATGAGTAGCTTAGAGTTGTCATGAGTAGCTTAGAGTTGTCATGAGTAGCTTAGGATTTTCATGAGTAGCTTAGAGTTGTCATGAGTAGCTTAGAGTTGTCATGAGTAGCTTAGGATTTTCATGAGTAGCTTAGTGTTGTCATGAGTAGCTTAGAGTTGTCATGAGTAGCTTAGAGTTGTCATGAGTAGCTTAGAGTTGTCATGAGTAGCTTAGGATTTTCATGAGTAGCTTAGAGTTGTCATGAGTAGCTTAGGATTTTCATGAGTAGCTTAGAGTTGTCATGAGTAGCTTAGAGTTTCATGAGTAGCTTAGAGTTGTCATGAGTAGCTTAGGATTTCATGAGTAGCTTAGGATTTTCATAGTAGCTTAGAGTTGTTATGAATAGCTTAGAGTTGTCATGAGTAGCTTAGAGTTGTCATGAGTAGCTTAGGATTTTGATGAGTAGCTTAGAGTTGTCATGAGTAGCTTAGAGTTGTCATGAGTAGCTTAGAGTTGTCATGAGTAGCTTAGGATTTTGATGAGTAGCTTAGAGTTGTCATGAGTAGCTTAGAGTTGTCATGAGTAGCTTAGGATTGTCATGAGTAGCTTAGTGTTGTCATGAGTAGCTTAGAGTTGTCATGAGTAGCTTAGGATTTCATGAGTAGCTTAGAGTTGTTATGAGTAGCTTAGGATTTTCATAAGTAGCTTAGAGTTGTTATGAATAGCTTAGAGTTGTCATGAGTAGCTTAGAGTTGTCATGAGTAGCTTAGGATTTTGATGAGTAGCTTAGAGTTGTCATGAGTAGCTTAGAGTTGTCATGAGTAGCTTAGAGTTGTCATGAGTAGCTTAGGATTTTGATGAGTAGCTTAGAGTTGTCATGAGTAGCTTAGAGTTGTCATGAGTAGCTTAGAGTTGTCATGAGTAGCTTAGTGTTGTCATGAGTAGCTTAGAGTTGTCATGAGTAGCTTAGGTTGTCATGAGTAGCTTAGAGTTGTCATGAGTAGCTTAGGTTGTCATGAGTAGCTTAGAGTTGTTATGAGTAGCTTAGGTTGTCATGAGTAGCTTAGGTTGTCATGAGAGGGTTGCTGAGTAGCTTAGAGTTGTCATGAGTAGCTTAGTGTTGTCATGAGTAGCTTAGAGTTGTCATGAGTAGCTTAGGATTGTCATGAGTAGCTTAGAGTTGTCATGAGTAGCTTAGGATTTTCATGAGTAGCTTAGAGTTGTCATGAGTAGCTTAGAGTTGTCATGAGTAGCTTAGAGTTGTCATGAGTAGCTTAGGATTTTCATGAGTAGCTTAGAGTTGTCATGAGTAGCTTAGAGTTGTCATGAGTAGCTTAGAGTTGTCATGAGTAGCTTAGAGTTGTCATGAGTAGCTTAGAGTTGTCATGAGTAGCTTAGAGTTGTCATGAGTAGCTTAGAGTTGTCATGAGTAGCTTAGGATTTTCATGAGTAGCTTAGAGTTGTTATGAATAGCTTAGAGTTGTCATGAGTAGCTTAGAGTTGTCATGAGTAGCTTAGGATTTTGATGAGTAGCTTAGAGTTGTCATGAGTAGCTTAGAGTTGTCATGAGTAGCTTAGAGTTGTCATGAGTAGCTTAGAGTTGTCATGAGTAGCTTAGAGTTGTCATGAGTAGCTTAGAGTTGTCATGAGTAGCTTAGGATTTTCATGAGTAGCTTAGAGTTGTCATGAGTAGCTTAGAGTTGTCATGAGTAGCTTAGGATTTTCATGAGTAGCTTAGGTTGTCATGAGTAGCTTAGAGTTGTCATGAGTAGCTTAGAGTTGTCATGAGTAGCTTAGGATTGATGAGTAGCTTAGAGTTGTCATGAGTAGCTTAGAGTTGTCATGAGTAGCTTAGAGTTGTCATGAGTAGCTTAGAGTTGTCATGAGTAGCTTAGAGTTGTCATGAGTAGCTTAGAGTTGTCATGAGTAGCTTAGGATTTTCATGAGTAGCTTAGAGTTGTCATGAGTAGCTTAGGATTTTCATGAGTAGCTTAGAGTTGTCATGAGTAGCTTAGAGTTGTCATGAGTAGCTTAGAGTTGTCATGAGTAGCTTAGGATTTTGATGAGTAGCTTAGAGTTGTCATGAGTAGCTTAGAGTTGTCATGAGTAGCTTAGAGTTGTCATGAGTAGCTTAGGATTGATGAGTAGCTTAGAGTTGTCATGAGTAGCTTAGAGTTGTCATGAGTAGCTTAGAGTTGTCATGAGTAGCTTAGGTTGTCATGAGTAGCTTAGAGTTGTCATGAGTAGCTTAGGTTGTCATGAGTAGCTTAGAGTTGTCATGAGTAGCTTAGGTTGTCATGAGTAGCTTAGAGTTGTCATGAGTAGCTTAGGTTGTCATGAGTAGCTTAGGTTGTCATGAGTAGTTGATGAGTAGCTTAGAGTTGTCATGAGTAGCTTAGAGTTGTCATGAGTAGCTTAGAGTTGTCATGAGTAGCTTAGGATTGTCATGAGTAGCTTAGGTTGTCATGAGTAGCTTAGAGTTGTCATGAGTAGCTTAGGATTTCATGAGTAGCTTAGAGTTGTCATGAGTAGCTTAGGATTTTCATGAGTAGCTTAGAGTTGTTATGAGTAGCTTAGAGTTGTCATGAGTAGCTTAGAGTTGTCATGAGTAGCTTAGGATTTTGATGAGTAGCTTAGAGTTGTCATGAGTAGCTTAGAGTTGTCATGAGTAGCTTAGAGTTGTCATGAGTAGCTTAGGATTTTCATGAGTAGCTTAGAGTTGTGATGAGTAGCTTAGAGTTGTCATGAGTAGCTTAGAGTTGTCATGAGTAGCTTAGGATTTTGATGAGTAGCTTAGAGTTGTCATGAGTAGCTTAGAGTTGTCATGAGTAGCTTAGAGTTGTCATGAGTAGCTTAGGATTTTCATGAGTAGCTTAGAGTTGTCATGAGTAGCTTAGAGTTGTCATGAGTAGCTTAGGATTTCATGAGTAGCTTAGGTTGTCATGAGTAGCTTAGAGTTGTCATGAGTAGCTTAGAGTTGTCATGAGTAGCTTAGGATTTTCATGAGTAGCTTAGAGTTGTCATGAGTAGCTTAGAGTTGTCATGAGTAGCTTAGGATTTCATGAGTAGCTTAGTGTTGTCATGAGTAGCTTAGAGTTGTCATGAGTAGCTTAGAGTTGTCATGAGTAGCTTAGAGTTTCATGAGTAGCTTAGGATTTTCATAGTAGCTTAGAGTTGTTATGAATAGCTTAGAGTTGTCATGAGTAGCTTAGAGTTGTCATGAGTAGCTTAGGATTTTGATGAGTAGCTTAGAGTTGTCATGAGTAGCTTAGAGTTGTCATGAGTAGCTTAGAGTTGTCATGAGTAGCTTAGGATTTTGTGAGTAGCTTAGAGTTGTCATGAGTAGCTTAGAGTTGTCATGAGTAGCTTAGGTTGTCATGAGTAGCTTAGTGTTGTCATGAGTAGCTTAGAGTTGTCATGAGTAGCTTAGGATTTTCATGAGTAGCTTAGAGTTGTCATGAGTAGCTTAGGATTTTCATAGTAGCTTAGAGTTGTTATGAGTAGCTTAGAGTTGTCATGAGTAGCTTAGAGTTGTCATGAGTAGCTTAGGATTTTGATGAGTAGCTTAGAGTTGTCATGAGTAGCTTAGAGTTGTCATGAGTAGCTTAGAGTTGTCATGAGTAGCTTAGGATTTTCATGAGTAGCTTAGAGTTGTCATGAGTAGCTTAGAGTTGTCATGAGTAGCTTAGAGTTGTCATGAGTAGCTTAGTGTTGTCATGAGTAGCTTAGAGTTGTCATGAGTAGCTTAGAGTTGTCATGAGTAGCTTAGATTTTCATGAGTAGCTTAGGATTTTCATGAGTAGCTTAGAGTTGTCATGAGTAGCTTAGAGTTGTCATGAGTAGCTTAGAGTTGTCATGAGTAGCTTAGGTTTTGATGAGTAGCTTAGAGTTGTCATGAGTAGCTTAGGATTTTCATGAGTAGCTTAGAGTTGTCATGAGTAGCTTAGAGTTGTCATGAGTAGCTTAGAGTTGTCATGAGTAGCTTAGGATTTTGATGAGTAGCTTAGAGTTGTCATGAGTAGCTTAGAGTTGTCATGAGTAGCTTAGAGTTGTCATGAGTAGCTTAGAGTTGTCATGAGTAGCTTAGAGTTGTCATGAGTAGCTTAGAGTTGTCATGAGTAGCTTAGGATTTTCATGAGTAGCTTAGAGTTGTCATGAGTAGCTTAGAGTTGTCATGAGTAGCTTAGAGTTGTCATGAGTAGCTTAGGATTTTGATGAGTAGCTTAGAGTTGTCATGAGTAGCTTAGAGTTGTCATGAGTAGCTTAGAGTTGTCATGAGTAGCTTAGGATTTTCATGAGTAGCTTAGAGTTGTCATGAGTAGCTTAGAGTTGTCATGAGTAGCTTAGGATTTTCATGAGTAGCTTAGTGTTGTCATGAGTAGCTTAGAGTTGTCATGAGTAGCTTAGAGTTGTCATGAGTAGCTTAGAGTTGTCATGAGTAGCTTAGGTTTCATGAGTAGCTTAGAGTTGTCATGAGTAGCTTAGAGTTGTCATGAGTAGCTTAGAGTTGTCATGAGTAGCTTAGAGTTTCATGAGTAGCTTAGAGTTGTCATGAGTAGCTTAGGTTTCATGAGTAGCTTAGGTTTCATGAGTAGCTTAGAGTTGTTATGAGTAGCTTAGAGTTGTCATGAGTAGCTTAGAGTTGTCATGAGTAGCTTAGGATTTTGATGAGTAGCTTAGAGTTGTCATGAGTAGCTTAGAGTTGTCATGAGTAGCTTAGAGTTGTCATGAGTAGCTTAGGATTTTGATGAGTAGCTTAGAGTTGTCATGAGTAGCTTAGAGTTGTCATGAGTAGCTTAGGTTGTCATGAGTAGCTTAGTGTTGTCATGAGTAGCTTAGAGTTGTCATGAGTAGCTTAGGTTTTCATGAGTAGCTTAGAGTTGTCATGAGTAGCTTAGGATTTCATAGTAGCTTAGAGTTGTTATGAGTAGCTTAGAGTTGTCATGAGTAGCTTAGAGTTGTCATGAGTAGCTTAGGATTTTGATGAGTAGCTTAGAGTTGTCATGAGTAGCTTAGAGTTGTCATGAGTAGCTTAGAGTTGTCATGAGTAGCTTAGGATTTTGATGAGTAGCTTAGAGTTGTCATGAGTAGCTTAGAGTTGTCATGAGTAGCTTAGAGTTGTCATGAGTAGCTTAGGTTGTCATGAGTAGCTTAGGTTGTCATGAGTAGCTTAGGTTGTCATGAGTAGCTTAGAGTTGTCATGAGTAGCTTAGGTTGTCATGAGTAGCTTAGAGTTGTTATGAGTAGCTTAGGTTGTCATGAGTAGCTTAGGTTGTCATGAGTTGTGAGTAGCTTAGAGTTGTCATGAGTAGCTTAGAGTTGTCATGAGTAGCTTAGAGTTGTCATGAGTAGCTTAGGTTGTCATGAGTAGCTTAGAGTTGTCATGAGTAGCTTAGGATTTTCATGAGTAGCTTAGAGTTGTCATGAGTAGCTTAGAGTTGTCATGAGTAGCTTAGGATTTTCATGAGTAGCTTAGAGTTGTCATGAGTAGCTTAGAGTTGTCATGAGTAGCTTAGAGTTGTCATGAGTAGCTTAGGATTTTGATGAGTAGCTTAGAGTTGTCATGAGTAGCTTAGAGTTGTCATGAGTAGCTTAGAGTTGTCATGAGTAGCTTAGGATTTTCATGAGTAGCTTAGAGTTGTGATGAGTAGCTTAGAGTTGTCATGAGTAGCTTAGGATTTTC
This sequence comes from Macrostomum lignano, assembly GCA_002269645.1. Taxonomy (NCBI): domain Eukaryota; kingdom Metazoa; phylum Platyhelminthes; family Macrostomidae; genus Macrostomum; species Macrostomum lignano. The sequence goes on from NIVC01002919.1 coordinate 24,660, forward strand.
ATGAGTAGCTTAGTGTTGTCATGAGTAGCTTAGAGTTGTCATGAGTAGCTTAGAGTTGTCATGAGTAGCTTAGGATTTTGATGAGTAGCTTAGAGTTGTCATGAGTAGCTTAGAGTTGTCATGAGTAGCTTAGAGTTGTCATGAGTAGCTTAGAGTTGTCATGAGTAGCTTAGAGTTGTCATGAGTAGCTTAGGTTTCATGAGTAGCTTAGAGTTGTCATGAGTAGCTTAGGATTTTCATGAGTAGCTTAGAGTTGTTATGAATAGCTTAGAGTTGTCATGAGTAGCTTAGAGTTGTCATGAGTAGCTTAGGATTTTGATGAGTAGCTTAGAGTTGTCATGAGTAGCTTAGAGTTGTCATGAGTAGCTTAGAGTTGTCATGAGTAGCTTAGGTTGTCATGAGTAGCTTAGAGTTGTCATGAGTAGCTTAGGTTGTCATGAGTAGCTTAGAGTTGTCATGAGTAGCTTAGGTTGTCATGAGTAGCTTAGAGTTGTTATGAGTAGCTTAGGTTGTCATGAGTAGCTTAGGTTGTCATGAGAGTTGTGAGCAGCTTAGAGTTGTCATGAGTAGCTTAGAGTTGTCATGAGTAGCTTAGAGTTGTCATGAGTAGCTTAGTGTTGTCATGAGTAGCTTAGAGTTGTCATGAGTAGCTTAGGATTTCATGAGTAGCTTAGAGTTGTTATGAGTAGCTTAGGATTTTCATGAGTAGCTTAGAGTTGTTATGAGTAGCTTAGAGTTGTCATGAGTAGCTTAGAGTTGTCATGAGTAGCTTAGGATTGTCATGAGTAGCTTAGTGTTGTCATGAGTAGCTTAGAGTTGTCATGAGTAGCTTAGGTTTTCATGAGTAGCTTAGAGTTGTCATGAGTAGCTTAGGATTTTCATGAGTAGCTTAGAGTTGTTATGAGTAGCTTAGAGTTGTCATGAGTAGCTTAGAGTTGTCATGAGTAGCTTAGGATTTTGATGAGTAGCTTAGAGTTGTCATGAGTAGCTTAGAGTTGTCATGAGTAGCTTAGAGTTGTCATGAGTAGCTTAGGATTTTCATGAGTAGCTTAGAGTTGTCATGAGTAGCTTAGAGTTGTCATGAGTAGCTTAGGTTTCATGAGTAGCTTAGGATTTTGATGAGTAGCTTAGAGTTGTCATGAGTAGCTTAGAGTTGTCATGAGTAGCTTAGAGTTGTCATGAGTAGCTTAGTGTTGTCATGAGTAGCTTAGAGTTGTCATGAGTAGCTTAGGTTGTCATGAGTAGCTTAGAGTTGTCATGAGTAGCTTAGGTTGTCATGAGTAGCTTAGAGTTGTCATGAGTAGCTTAGGTTGTGAGTAGCTTAGGTTGTCATGAGAGTTGTGAGCAGCTTAGAGTTGTCATGAGTAGCTTAGAGTTGTCATGAGTAGCTTAGAGTTGTCATGAGTAGCTTAGGATTGTCATGAGTAGCTTAGTGTTGTCATGAGTAGCTTAGAGTTGTCATGAGTAGCTTAGGATTTTCATGAGTAGCTTAGAGTTGTTATGAGTAGCTTAGGATTTTCATGAGTAGCTTAGAGTTGTCATGAGTAGCTTAGAGTTGTCATGAGTAGCTTAGAGTTGTCATGAGTAGCTTAGGATTTTCATGAGTAGCTTAGAGTTGTCATGAGTAGCTTAGAGTTGTCATGAGTAGCTTAGGATTTTCATGAGTAGCTTAGAGTTGTGATGAGTAGCTTAGAGTTGTCATGAGTAGCTTAGGATTTTCATGAGTAGCTTAGTGTTGTCATGAGTAGCTTAGAGTTGTCATGAGTAGCTTAGAGTTGTCATGAGTAGCTTAGGATTTTCATGAGTAGCTTAGAGTTGTCATGAGTAGCTTAGAGTTGTCATGAGTAGCTTAGAGTTGTCATGAGTAGCTTAGGTTGTCATGAGTAGCTTAGAGTTGTCATGAGTAGCTTAGGATTTTCATGAGTAGCTTAGAGTTGTCATGAGTAGCTTAGGATTTTCATGAGTAGCTTAGTGTTGTTATGAGTAGCTTAGAGTTGTCATGAGTAGCTAGAGTTGTCATGAGTAGCTTAGGATTTTGATGAGTAGCTTAGAGTTGTCATGAGTAGCTTAGAGTTGTCATGAGTAGCTTAGAGTTGTCATGAGTAGCTTAGGATTTTCATGAGTAGCTTAGAGTTGTCATGAGTAGCTTAGAGTTGTCATGAGTAGCTTAGGATTTTCATGAGTAGCTTAGTGTTGTCATGAGTAGCTTAGAGTTGTCATGAGTAGCTTAGAGTTGTCATGAGTAGCTTAGGATTTTCATGAGTAGCTTAGAGTTGTCATGAGTAGCTTAGAGTTGTCATGAGTAGCTTAGGATTTCATGAGTAGCTTAGTGTTGTCATGAGTAGCTTAGAGTTTCATGAGTAGCTTAGAGTTGTCATGAGTAGCTTAGGTTTCATGAGTAGCTTAGGATTTTCATAGTAGCTTAGAGTTGTTATGAGTAGCTTAGAGTTGTCATGAGTAGCTTAGAGTTGTCATGAGTAGCTTAGGATTTTGATGAGTAGCTTAGAGTTGTCATGAGTAGCTTAGAGTTGTCATGAGTAGCTTAGAGTTGTCATGAGTAGCTTAGGATTTTGATGAGTAGCTTAGAGTTGTCATGAGTAGCTTAGAGTTGTCATGAGTAGCTTAGGATTGTCATGAGTAGCTTAGTGTTGTCATGAGTAGCTTAGAGTTGTCATGAGTAGCTTAGGTTTCATGAGTAGCTTAGAGTTGTTATGAGTAGCTTAGGATTTTCATGAGTAGCTTAGAGTTGTTATGAGTAGCTTAGAGTTGTCATGAGTAGCTTAGAGTTGTCATGAGTAGCTTAGAGTTGTCATGAGTAGCTTAGAGTTGTCATGAGTAGCTTAGAGTTGTCATGAGTAGCTTAGAGTTGTCATGAGTAGCTTAGGATTTTCATGAGTAGCTTAGAGTTGTCATGAGTAGCTTAGAGTTGTCATGAGTAGCTTAGGATTTTCATGAGTAGCTTAGTGTTGTCATGAGTAGCTTAGAGTTGTCATGAGTAGCTTAGAGTTGTCATGAGTAGCTTAGGATTTTCATGAGTAGCTTAGAGTTGTCATGAGTAGCTTAGAGTTGTCATGAGTAGCTTAGAGTTGTCATGAGTAGCTTAGGATTTTGATGAGTAGCTTAGAGTTGTCATGAGTAGCTTAGGTTGTCATGAGTAGCTTAGAGTTGTCATGAGTAGCTTAGATTGTCATGAGTAGCTTAGAGTTGTCATGAGTAGCTTAGGATTTCATGAGTAGCTTAGAGTTGTCATGAGTAGCTTAGAGTTGTCATGAGTAGCTTAGGATTTTCATGAGTAGCTTAGAGTTGTCATGAGTAGCTTAGAGTTGTCATGAGTAGCTTAGAGTTGTCATGAGTAGCTTAGGATTTTGATGAGTAGCTTAGAGTTGTCATGAGTAGCTTAGAGTTGTCATGAGTAGCTTAGAGTTGTCATGAGTAGCTTAGGATTTTCATGAGTAGCTTAGAGTTGTCATGAGTAGCTTAGAGTTGTCATGAGTAGCTTAGGATTTTCATGAGTAGCTTAGTGTTGTCATGAGTAGCTTAGAGTTGTCATGAGTAGCTTAGAGTTGTCATGAGTAGCTTAGGATTTTGATGAGTAGCTTAGAGTTGTCATGAGTAGCTTAGAGTTGTCATGAGTAGCTTAGAGTTGTCATGAGTAGCTTAGAGTTGTCATGAGTAGCTTAGAGTTGTCATGAGTAGCTTAGGATTTTCATGAGTAGCTTAGAGTTGTTATGAGTAGCTTAGGATTTCATGAGTAGCTTAGAGTTGTTATGAGTAGCTTAGAGTTGTCATGAGTAGCTTAGAGTTGTCATGAGTAGCTTAGGATTTTGATGAGTAGCTTAGAGTTGTCATGAGTAGCTTAGAGTTGTCATGAGTAGCTTAGAGTTGTCATGAGTAGCTTAGGTTGTCATGAGTAGCTTAGAGTTGTCATGAGTAGCTTAGGTTGTCATGAGTAGCTTAGAGTTGTCATGAGTAGCTTAGGTTGTCATGAGTAGCTTAGAGTTGTCATGAGTAGCTTAGGTTGTCATGAGTAGCTTAGGTTGTCATGAGTAGCAGCTTAGAGTTGTCATGAGTAGCTTAGAGTTGTCATGAGTAGCTTAGAGTTGTCATGAGTAGCTTAGGTTGTCATGAGTAGCTTAGGTTGTCATGAGTAGCTTAGAGTTGTCATGAGTAGCTTAGGATTTTCATGAGTAGCTTAGAGTTGTTATGAGTAGCTTAGGATTTTCATGAGTAGCTTAGAGTTGTTATGAGTAGCTTAGAGTTGTCATGAGTAGCTTAGAGTTGTCATGAGTAGCTTAGGATTTTGATGAGTAGCTTAGAGTTGTCATGAGTAGCTTAGAGTTGTCATGAGTAGCTTAGAGTTGTCATGAGTAGCTTAGGATTTTCATGAGTAGCTTAGAGTTGTCATGAGTAGCTTAGGATTTTCATGAGTAGCTTAGTGTTGTCATGAGTAGCTTAGAGTTGTCATGAGTAGCTTAGAGTTGTCATGAGTAGCTTAGGATTTTCATGAGTAGCTTAGAGTTGTCATGAGTAGCTTAGAGTTGTCATGAGTAGCTTAGAGTTGTCATGAGTAGCTTAGGTTGTCATGAGTAGCTTAGAGTTGTCATGAGTAGCTTAGGTTTCATGAGTAGCTTAGAGTTGTCATGAGTAGCTTAGGATTTTCATGAGTAGCTTAGAGTTGTTATGAGTAGCTTAGAGTTGTCATGAGTAGCTAAGAGTTGTCATGAGTAGCTTAGGATTTTGATGAGTAGCTTAGAGTTGTCATGAGTAGCTTAGAGTTGTCATGAGTAGCTTAGAGTTGTCATGAGTAGCTTAGGATTTTGATGAGTAGCTTAGAGTTGTCATGAGTAGCTTAGAGTTGTCATGAGTAGCTTAGGATTTTCATGAGTAGCTTAGGTTGTCATGAGTAGCTTAGAGTTGTCATGAGTAGCTTAGAGTTGTCATGAGTAGCTTAGGATTTTCATGAGTAGCTTAGAGTTGTCATGAGTAGCTTAGAGTTGTCATGAGTAGCTTAGGTTTCATGAGTAGCTTAGGTTGTCATGAGTAGCTTAGAGTTGTCATGAGTAGCTTAGAGTTGTCATGAGTAGCTTAGATTTTCATGAGTAGCTTAGGATTTTCATGAGTAGCTTAGAGTTGTTATGAGTAGCTTAGAGTTGTCATGAGTAGCTTAGAGTTGTCATGAGTAGCTTAGGATTTTGATGAGTAGCTTAGAGTTGTCATGAGTAGCTTAGAGTTGTCATGAGTAGCTTAGAGTTGTCATGAGTAGCTTAGGATTTTGATGAGTAGCTTAGAGTTGTCATGAGTAGCTTAGAGTTGTCATGAGTAGCTTAGATTGTCATGAGTAGCTTAGTGTTGTCATGAGTAGCTTAGAGTTGTCATGAGTAGCTTAGGTTTCATGAGTAGCTTAGAGTTGTCATGAGTAGCTTAGGATTTTCATAGTAGCTTAGAGTTGTTATGAGTAGCTTAGAGTTGTCATGAGTAGCTTAGAGTTGTCATGAGTAGCTTAGGATTTTGATGAGTAGCTTAGAGTTGTCATGAGTAGCTTAGAGTTGTCATGAGTAGCTTAGAGTTGTCATGAGTAGCTTAGGATTTTCATGAGTAGCTTAGAGTTGTCATGAGTAGCTTAGAGTTGTCATGAGTAGCTTAGGATTTTCATGAGTAGCTTAGTGTTGTCATGAGTAGCTTAGAGTTGTCATGAGTAGCTTAGAGTTGTCATGAGTAGCTTAGGATTTTCATGAGTAGCTTAGAGTTGTGATGAGTAGCTTAGAGTTGTCATGAGTAGCTTAGAGTTGTCATGAGTAGCTTAGAGTTGTCATGAGTAGCTTAGAGTTGTCATGAGTAGCTTAGGATTTCATGAGTAGCTTAGAGTTGTCATGAGTAGCTTAGGATTTTCATGAGTAGCTTAGAGTTGTTATGAGTAGCTTAGAGTTGTCATGAGTAGCTTAGAGTTGTCATGAGTAGCTTAGGATTTTGATGAGTAGCTTAGAGTTGTCATGAGTAGCTTAGAGTTGTCATGAGTAGCTTAGAGTTGTCATGAGTAGCTTAGAGTTGTCATGAGTAGCTTAGAGTTGTCATGAGTAGCTTAGAGTTGTCATGAGTAGCTTAGAGTTGTCATGAGTAGCTTAGAGTTGTCATGAGTAGCTTAGGTTTCATGAGTAGCTTAGAGTTGTCATGAGTAGCTTAGAGTTGTCATGAGTAGCTTAGGATTTTCATGAGTAGCTTAGTTGTCATGAGTAGCTTAGAGTTGTCATGAGTAGCTTAGAGTTGTCATGAGTAGCTTAGGATTTTGATGAGTAGCTTAGAGTTGTCATGAGTAGCTTAGAGTTGTCATGAGTAGCTTAGAGTTGTCATGAGTAGCTTAGAGTTGTCATGAGTAGCTTAGAGTTGTCATGAGTAGCTTAGAGTTGTCATGAGTAGCTTAGAGTTGTCATGAGTAGCTTAGGTTTCATGAGTAGCTTAGAGTTGTCATGAGTAGCTTAGGATTTTCATGAGTAGCTTAGAGTTGTTATGAGTAGCTTAGAGTTGTCATGAGTAGCTTAGAGTTGTCATGAGTAGCTTAGGATTTTGATGAGTAGCTTAGAGTTGTCATGAGTAGCTTAGAGTTGTCATGAGTAGCTTAGAGTTGTCATGAGTAGCTTAGGATTTTGATGAGTAGCTTAGAGTTGTCATGAGTAGCTTAGAGTTGTCATGAGTAGCTTAGGTTGTCATGAGTAGCTTAGGTTGTCATGAGTAGCTTAGAGTTGTCATGAGTAGCTTAGGTTGTCATGAGTAGCTTAGAGTTGTTATGAGTAGCTTAGGTTGCATGAGTAGCTTAGGTTGTCATGAGAGGGTTGCTGAGTAGCTTAGAGTTGTCATGAGTAGCTTAGAGTTGTCATGAGTAGCTTAGAGTTGTCATGAGTAGCTTAGGATTGTCATGAGTAGCTTAGTGTTGTCATAGTAGCTTAGAGTTGTCATGAGTAGCTTAGGATTTCATGAGTAGCTTAGAGTTGTTATGAGTAGCTTAGGATTTTCATGAGTAGCTTAGAGTTGTTATGAGTAGCTTAGAGTTGTCATGAGTAGCTAGAGTTGTCATGAGTAGCTTAGGATTTTGATGAGTAGCTTAGAGTTGTCATGAGTAGCTTAGAGTTGTCATGAGTAGCTTAGAGTTGTCATGAGTAGCTTAGGATTTTCATGAGTAGCTTAGAGTTGTGATGAGTAGCTTAGAGTTGTCATGAGTAGCTTAGGATTTTCATGAGTAGCTTAGTGTTGTCATGAGTAGCTTAGAGTTGTCATGAGTAGCTTAGAGTTGTCATGAGTAGCTTAGGATTTTCATGAGTAGCTTAGAGTTGTGATGAGTAGCTTAGAGTTGTCATGAGTAGCTTAGGATTTCATGAGTAGCTTAGTGTTGTCATGAGTAGCTTAGAGTTGTCATGAGTAGCTTAGAGTTGTCATGAGTAGCTTAGGATTTTCATGAGTAGCTTAGGATTTTCATGAGTAGCTTAGAGTTGTTATGAGTAGCTTAGAGTTGTCATGAGTAGCTTAGAGTTGTCATGAGTAGCTTAGAGTTGTCATGAGTAGCTTAGGATTTTATGAGTAGCTTAGAGTTGTCATGAGTAGCTTAGAGTTGTCATGAGTAGCTTAGGTTGTCATGAGTAGCTTAGTGTTGTCATGAGTAGCTTAGAGTTGTCATGAGTAGCTTAGGATTTCATGAGTAGCTTAGAGTTGTTATGAGTAGCTTAGGATTTTCATAGTAGCTTAGAGTTGTTATGAATAGCTTAGAGTTGTCATGAGTAGCTAGAGTTGTCATGAGTAGCTTAGGATTTTGATGAGTAGCTTAGAGTTGTCATGAGTAGCTTAGAGTTGTCATGAGTAGCTTAGAGTTGTCATGAGTAGCTTAGGATTTTCATGAGTAGCTTAGAGTTGTCATGAGTAGCTTAGAGTTGTCATGAGTAGCTTAGGATTTTCATGAGTAGCTTAGTGTTGTCATGAGTAGCTTAGAGTTGTCATGAGTAGCTTAGAGTTGTCATGAGTAGCTTAGGATTTTGATGAGTAGCTTAGAGTTGTCATGAGTAGCTTAGAGTTGTCATGAGTAGCTTAGAGTTGTCATGAGTAGCTTAGAGTTGTCATGAGTAGCTTAGAGTTGTCATGAGTAGCTTAGAGTTGTCATGAGTAGCTTAGGATTTTCATGAGTAGCTTAGAGTTGTTATGAATAGCTTAGAGTTGTCATGAGTAGCTTAGAGTTGTCATGAGTAGCTTAGGATTTTGATGAGTAGCTTAGAGTTGTCATGAGTAGCTTAGAGTTGTCATGAGTAGCTTAGAGTTGTCATGAGTAGCTTAGGATTTTCATGAGTAGCTTAGAGTTGTCATGAGTAGCTTAGAGTTGTCATGAGTAGCTTAGGATTTTCATGAGTAGCTTAGTGAGTAGCTTAGAGTTGTCATGAGTAGCTTAGAGTTGTCATGAGTAGCTTAGGATTTCATGAGTAGCTTAGAGTTGTCATGAGTAGCTTAGAGTTGTCATGAGTAGCTTAGAGTTGTCATGAGTAGCTTAGGTTGTCATGAGTAGCTTAGAGTTGTCATGAGTAGCTTAGAGTTGTCATGAGTAGCTTAGAGTTGTCATGAGTAGCTTAGGATTTCATGAGTAGCTTAGAGTTGTCATGAGTAGCTTAGAGTTGTCATGAGTAGCTTAGAGTTGTCATGAGTAGCTTAGGATTGATGAGTAGCTTAGAGTTGTCATGAGTAGCTTAGAGTTGTCATGAGTAGCTTAGAGTTGTCATGAGTAGCTTAGGATGAGTAGCTTAGAGTTGTCATGAGTAGCTTAGAGTTGTCATGAGTAGCTTAGAGTTGTCATGAGTAGCTTAGAGTTGTCATAGTAGCTTAGAGTTGTCATGAGTAGCTTAGATTTCATGAGTAGCTTAGAGTTGTTATGAGCTTAGGATTTTCATAGTAGCTTAGAGTTGTTATGAATAGCTTAGAGTTGTCATGAGTAGCTTAGAGTTGTCATGAGTAGCTTAGGATTTTGATGAGTAGCTTAGAGTTGTCATGAGTAGCTTAGAGTTGTCATGAGTAGCTTAGAGTTGTCATGAGTAGCTTAGAGTTGTCATGAGTAGCTTAGGATTTTGATGAGTAGCTTAGAGTTGTCATGAGTAGCTTAGAGTTGTCATGAGTAGCTTAGAGTTGTCATGAGTAGCTTAGTGTGTCATGAGTAGCTTAGGTTGTCATGAGTAGCTTAGGTTGTCATGAGTAGCTTAGAGTTGTCATGAGTAGCTTAGGTTGTCATGAGTAGCTTAGAGTTGTTATGAGTAGCTTAGGTTGTCATGAGTAGCTTAGGTTGTCATGAGAGTTGTGAGCAGCTTAGAGTTGTCATGAGTAGCTTAGTGTTGTCATGAGTAGCTTAGAGTTGTCATGAGTAGCTTAGGATTGTCATGAGTAGCTTAGTGTTGTCATAGTAGCTTAGAGTTGTCATGAGTAGCTTAGGATTTTCATGAGTAGCTTAGAGTTGTTATGAGTAGCTTAGGATTTTCATAAGTAGCTTAGAGTTGTTATGAATAGCTTAGAGTTGTCATGAGTAGCTAGAGTTGTCATGAGTAGCTTAGGATTTTGATGAGTAGCTTAGAGTTGTCATGAGTAGCTTAGAGTTGTCATGAGTAGCTTAGAGTTGTCATGAGTAGCTTAGGATTTTGATGAGTAGCTTAGAGTTGTGATGAGTAGCTTAGAGTTGTCATGAGTAGCTTAGGATTTTCATGAGTAGCTTAGTGTTGTCATGAGTAGCTTAGAGTTGTCATGAGTAGCTTAGAGTTGTCATGAGTAGCTTAGGATTTTGATGAGTAGCTTAGAGTTGTCATGAGTAGCTTAGAGTTGTCATGAGTAGCTTAGAGTTGTCATGAGTAGCTTAGAGTTGTCATGAGTAGCTTAGAGTTGTCATGAGTAGCTTAGGATTTCATGAGTAGCTTAGAGTTGTTATGAATAGCTTAGGATTTTCATAGTAGCTTAGAGTTGTTATGAATAGCTTAGAGTTGTCATGAGTAGCTTAGAGTTGTCATGAGTAGCTTAGGATTTTGATGAGTAGCTTAGAGTTGTCATGAGTAGCTTAGAGTTGTCATGAGTAGCTTAGAGTTGTCATGAGTAGCTTAGTGTTGTCATGAGTAGCTTAGGGTTGTCATGAGTAGCTTAGGTTGTCATGAGTAGCTTAGAGTTGTTATGAGTAGCTTAGGTTGTCATGAGTAGCTTAGAGTTGTTATGAGTAGCTTAGGTTGCATGAGTAGCTTAGGTTTCATGAGAGGGTTGCATGAGCAGCTTAGAGTTGTCATGAGTAGCTTAGTGTTGTCATGAGTAGCTTAGAGTTGTCATGAGTAGCTTAGGTTGTCATGAGTAGCTTAGAGTTGTCATGAGTAGCTTAGAGTTGTCATGAGTAGCTTAGAGTTGTCATGAGTAGCTTAGGATTTTGATGAGTAGCTTAGAGTTGTCATGAGTAGCTTAGAGTTGTCATGAGTAGCTTAGGATTTTCATGAGTAGCTTAGTGTTGTCATGAGTAGCTTAGAGTTGTCATGAGTAGCTTAGAGTTGTCATGAGTAGCTTAGGATTTTGATGAGTAGCTTAGAGTTGTGATGAGTAGCTTAGAGTTGTCATGAGTAGCTTAGAGTTGTCATGAGTAGCTTAGAGTTGTCATGAGTAGCTTAGAGTTGTCATGAGTAGCTTAGGATTTCATGAGTAGCTTAGAGTTGTTATGAATAGCTTAGGATTTTCATAGTAGCTTAGAGTTGTTATGAATAGCTTAGAGTTGTCATGAGTAGCTTAGAGTTGTCATGAGTAGCTTAGGATTTTGATGAGTAGCTTAGAGTTGTCATGAGTAGCTTAGAGTTGTCATGAGTAGCTTAGAGTTGTCATGAGTAGCTTAGTGTTGTCATGAGTAGCTTAGGTTGTCATGAGTAGCTTAGGTTGTCATGAGTAGCTTAGAGTTGTTATGAGTAGCTTAGGTTGTCATGAGTAGCTTAGAGTTGTTATGAGTAGCTTAGGTTGCATGAGTAGCTTAGGTTGTCATGAGAGGGTTGCCGTGAGCAGCTTAGAGTTGTCATGAGTAGCTTAGTGTTGTCATGAGTAGCTTAGAGTTGTCATGAGTAGCTTAGGATTGTCATAGTAGCTTAGTGTTGTCATAGTAGCTTAGAGTTGTCATGAGTAGCTTAGGATTTTCATGAGTAGCTTAGAGTTGTTATGAATAGCTTAGGATTTTCATAAGTAGCTTAGAGTTGTTATGAATAGCTTAGAGTTGTCATGAGTAGCTAAGAGTTGTCATGAGTAGCTTAGGATTTTGATGAGTAGCTTAGAGTTGTCATGAGTAGCTTAGAGTTGTCATGAGTAGCTTAGAGTTGTCATGAGTAGCTTAGGATTTTCATGAGTAGCTTAGAGTTGTGATGAGTAGCTTAGAGTTGTCATGAGTAGCTTAGGATTTTCATGAGTAGCTTAGGTTTTGATGAGTAGCTTAGAGTTGTCATGAGTAGCTTAGAGTTGTCATGAGTAGCTTAGAGTTGTCATGAGTAGCTTAGTGTTGTCATGAGTAGCTTAGGTTGTCATGAGTAGCTTAGGTTGTCATGAGTAGCTTAGAGTTGTCATGAGTAGCTTAGGTTGTCATGAGTAGCTTAGAGTTGTTATGAGTAGCTTAGGTTGCATGAGCAGCTTAGGTTGTCATGAGAGGGTTGCCGTGAGCAGCTTAGAGTTGTCATGAGTAGCTTAGTGTTGTCATGAGTAGCTTAGAGTTGTCATGAGTAGCTTAGGATTGTCATAGTAGCTTAGTGTTGTCATAAGTAGCTTAGAGTTGTCATGAGTAGCTTAGGATTTTCATGAGTAGCTTAGAGTTGTTATGAAGCTTAGGATTTTCATGAGTAGCTTAGAGTTGTTATGAATAGCTTAGAGTTGTCATGAGTAGCTAGAGTTGTCATGAGTAGCTTAGGATTTTCATGAGTAGCTTAGAGTTGTCATGAGTAGCTTAGAGTTGTCATGAGTAGCTTAGGATTTTGATGAGTAGCTTAGAGTTGTGATGAGTAGCTTAGAGTTGTCATGAGTAGCTTAGGATTTTCATGAGTAGCTTAGTGTTGTCATGAGTAGCTTAGAGTTGTCATGAGTAGCTTAGAGTTGTCATGAGTAGCTTAGGATTTTGATGAGTAGCTTAGAGTTGTGATGAGTAGCTTAGAGTTGTCATGAGTAGCTTAGAGTTGTCATGAGTAGCTTAGAGTTGTCATGAGTAGCTTAGAGTTGTCATGAGTAGCTTAGGATTTTCATGAGTAGCTTAGAGTTGTTATGAATAGCTTAGGATTTTCATAAGTAGCTTAGAGTTGTTATGAATAGCTTAGAGTTGTCATGAGTAGCTTAGAGTTGTCATGAGTAGCTTAGGATTTTGATGAGTAGCTTAGAGTTGTCATGAGTAGCTTAGAGTTGTCATGAGTAGCTTAGAGTTGTCATGAGTAGCTTAGTGTTGTCATGAGTAGCTTAGGGTTGTCATGAGTAGCTTAGGGTTGTCATGAGTAGCTTAGAGTTGTTATGAGTAGCTTAGGGTTGTCATGAGTAGCTTAGAGTTGTTATGAGTAGCTTAGGGTTGCCGTGAGCAGCTTAGGGTTCTCATGAGAGGGTTGCCGTGAGCAGCTTAGAGTTGTCATGAGTAGCTTAGTGTTGTCATGAGTAGCTTAGAGTTGTCATGAGTAGCTTAGTGTTGTCATGAGTAGCTTAGAGTTGTCATGAGTAGCTTAGAGTTGTCATGAGTAGCTTAGAGTTGTCATGAGTAGCTTAGGATTTTGATGAGTAGCTTAGAGTTGTGATGAGTAGCTTAGAGTTGTCATGAGTAGCTTAGGATTTTCATGAGTAGCTTAGTGTTGTCATGAGTAGCTTAGAGTTGTCATGAGTAGCTTAGAGTTGTCATGAGTAGCTTAGGATTTTGATGAGTAGCTTAGAGTTGTGATGAGTAGCTTAGAGTTGTCATGAGTAGCTTAGAGTTGTCATGAGTAGCTTAGAGTTGTCATGAGTAGCTTAGAGTTGTCATGAGTAGCTTAGGATTTTCATGAGTAGCTTAGAGTTGTTATGAATAGCTTAGGATTTTCATAAGTAGCTTAGAGTTGTTATGAATAGCTTAGAGTTGTCATGAGTAGCTTAGAGTTGTCATGAGTAGCTTAGGATTTTGATGAGTAGCTTAGAGTTGTCATGAGTAGCTTAGAGTTGTCATGAGTAGCTTAGAGTTGTCATGAGTAGCTTAGTGTTGTCATGAGTAGCTTAGGGTTGTCATGAGTAGCTTAGGGTTGTCATGAGTAGCTTAGAGTTGTTATGAGTAGCTTAGGGTTGTCATGAGTAGCTTAGAGTTGTTATGAGTAGCTTAGGGTTGCCGTGAGCAGCTTAGGGTTGTCATGAGAGGGTTGCCGTGAGCAGCTTAGAGTTGTCATGAGTAGCTTAGTGTTGTCATGAGTAGCTTAGAGTTGTCATGAGTAGCTTAGGATTGTCATAGTAGCTTAGTGTTGTCATAAGTAGCTTAGAGTTGTCATGAGTAGCTTAGGATTTTCATGAGTAGCTTAGAGTTGTTATGAATAGCTTAGGATTTTCATAAGTAGCTTAGAGTTGTTATGAATAGCTTAGAGTTGTCATGAGTAGCTAAGAGTTGTCATGAGTAGCTTAGGATTTTGATGAGTAGCTTAGAGTTGTCATGAGTAGCTTAGAGTTGTCATGAGTAGCTTAGAGTTGTCATGAGTAGCTTAGGATTTTCATGAGTAGCTTAGAGTTGTGATGAGTAGCTTAGAGTTGTCATGAGTAGCTTAGGATTTTCATGAGTAGCTTAGGATTTTGATGAGTAGCTTAGAGTTGTCATGAGTAGCTTAGAGTTGTCATGAGTAGCTTAGAGTTGTCATGAGTAGCTTAGTGTTGTCATGAGTAGCTTAGGTTGTCATGAGTAGCTTAGGGTTGTCATGAGTAGCTTAGAGTTGTCATGAGTAGCTTAGGGTTGTCATGAGTAGCTTAGAGTTGTTATGAGTAGCTTAGGGTTGCCGTGAGCAGCTTAGGGTTGTCATGAGAGGGTTGCCGTGAGCAGCTTAGAGTTGTCATGAGTAGCTTAGTGTTGTCATGAGTAGCTTAGAGTTGTCATGAGTAGCTTAGGATTGTCATAGTAGCTTAGTGTTGTCATAAGTAGCTTAGAGTTGTCATGAGTAGCTTAGGATTTTCATGAGTAGCTTAGAGTTGTTATGAACAGCTTAGGATTTTCATAAGTAGCTTAGAGTTGTTATGAATAGCTTAGAGTTGTCATGAGTAGCTAAGAGTTGTCATGAGTAGCTTAGGATTTTCATGAGTAGCTTAGAGTTGTCATGAGTAGCTTAGAGTTGTCATGAGTAGCTTAGGATTTTCATGAGTAGCTTAGAGTTGTGATGAGTAGCTTAGAGTTGTCATGAGTAGCTTAGGATTTTCATGAGTAGCTTAGTGTTGTCATAGTAGCTTAGTGTTGTCATAAGTAGCTTAGAGTTGTCATGAGTAGCTTAGGATTTTCATGAGTAGCTTAGAGTTGTTATGAATAGCTTAGGATTTTCATAAGTAGCTTAGAGTTGTTATGAATAGCTTAGAGTTGTCATGAGTAGCTAAGAGTTGTCATGAGTAGCTTAGGATTTTGATGAGTAGCTTAGAGTTGTCATGAGTAGCTTAGAGTTGTCATGAGTAGCTTAGAGTTGTCATGAGTAGCTTAGGATTTTCATGAGTAGCTTAGAGTTGTGATGAGTAGCTTAGAGTTGTCATGAGTAGCTTAGGATTTTCATGAGTAGCTTAGGATTTTGATGAGTAGCTTAGAGTTGTCATGAGTAGCTTAGAGTTGTCATGAGTAGCTTAGAGTTGTCATGAGTAGCTTAGTGTTGTCATGAGTAGCTTAGGGTTGTCATGAGTAGCTTAGGGTTGTCATGAGTAGCTTAGAGTTGTCATGAGTAGCTTAGAGTTGTCATGAGTAGCTTAGGATTTTCATGAGTAGCTTAGAGTTGTGATGAGTAGCTTAGAGTTGTCATGAGTAGCTTAGAGTTGTCATGAGTAGCTTAGAGTTGTCATGAGTAGCTTAGAGTTGTCATGAGTAGCTTAGGATTTTCATGAGTAGCTTAGAGTTGTGATGAGTAGCTTAGAGTTGTCATGAGTAGCTTAGGATTTTCATGAGTAGCTTAGTGTTGTCATGAGTAGCTTAGAGTTGTCATGAGTAGCTTAGAGTTGTCATGAGTAGCTTAGGATTTTCATGAGTAGCTTAGAGTTGTGATGAGTAGCTTAGAGTTGTCATGAGTAGCTTAGAGTTGTCATGAGTAGCTTAGAGTTGTCATGAGTAGCTTAGAGTTGTCATGAGTAGCTTAGGATTTTCATGAGTAGCTTAGAGTTGTGATGAGTAGCTTAGAGTTGTCATGAGTAGCTTAGGATTTTCATGAGTAGCTTAGAGTTGTCATGAGTAGCTTAGAGTTGTCATGAGTAGCTTAGAGTTGTCATGAGTAGCTTAGGATTTTCATGAGTAACTTAGAGTTGTGATGAGTAGCTTAGAGTTGTCATGAGTAGCTTAGAGTTGTCATGAGTAGCTTAGGATTGTCATAGTAGCTTAGTGTTGTCATGAGTAGCTTAGAGTTGCCGTGAGTAGCTTAGCTTATGGGCGCTTGGGAATACAAGCCAGGATTTTCTGTTTCTGGAGTTGCGTCTGTGACGCAATATTTTTAGGGATAAGAAAGAGCAAGGCTCTCGATATCGTATGAAGTATTTTCATTTTTTTCGGAAATGCCTGACTTAGGGGCTTTATATTGCGCTCTGTTAAGGTGCTGAAATTAGCGAAATTGGCTCTTGAGCACTCTCGAGTAATCGTTCTACCCGCATCGGATGCTTCAATCCTCTCCTGGGTCTCAGCTCCATTGTTATTCAACAGGGCCATCTTGCAGCCCTCAGGCCTCATTCGAACCTTTTTTGAAAATCCCCTCAATTCTGGGCTGGAACTCAGAGCGGTCTCGGTGACGGCCTGATGGGGGACTCCGCCGCTTTCCCAGCTGGCAAGGCAGGCAGGTGGGGCAATTGAACAAATTTCAGGCAATCGACTGGAGGCAGAGGGCTGACTACAATATATCCTCACTCCCAAAGTATTCCCCCATATAATTTCTCTCTCTCTCTTCAGTATGCGCAATGTTTATTGGAGTATCCATGGCAACGAGGAGACAGCAATCTGCCGGAGAACCCAGTCCGGCAGCAGCAGAGAGCCCGACCGCCCCAGCCTCCCCAAGCTAACATCTGTCATTGCTCTCGCCATCAGTTTGCGCGTACTCGCGAATGAGAGAGAGAGAGAGAGAGAGAGAGAGAGAGAGAGAGAGAGGCGCCACCAGGAGGCCTGCCGGCACTGCCAGAAATGCAGGCCCACTTGGCTAAAGGGGAGAGGCGGATCGCAGCGGGAGGGTAGAGAATGGGTAGCATAGATGGGCTTTGTTTCAGCCAGTCTCAGCCTCATCGCCCAAACCTCCATTCCCAAACTCAAGCCGCGTCCGCACCAAACTCATTTAAGCCTGTTTCAGCGCGAACCCATCTATATGAAGGAATTTTCCCGACTCCCACACTACCGTAGCTTGCCGCACTCCCACACCACAGCCTCCCAGTAGTGCAACATCTGTCTTCAAGCGCAACAGAGTTACCCGGCGGAGTAGCTTAGCAACGATGGGCTGCTTTCAGCAGCTGCTAGTGTTGCTGGGCCTGCGGCCGCCCAACTATCCGGAGCTGCGAACCATCTGCGTCAATCACATGCCAATGAAGAAGGGCGAACAGATTGTTGAGGAGAAATATCCCAACAACCGAGTGGTCACTTCCCGGTACACAATTTTCACTTTTCTGTTTAAGAATCTGTTCGAGCAGTGCCGAGTTGCCAATTTTTACTTTCTGCATCATACAGTTCATCATTGGTTAGTCCAGCCACCTCGGTAATGCCTCTGGTCATTGTGCTGGCAACAACGGCCTACGAGGACTTTCTGAGGCACCGAGCGGACAACAAGGTGAACAATACGCCAGTGAGGGTGGTCCGCGGAGGCAGCCTGCGCACCATTAAATCCTACGAAGTCTGCGTTGGCGACGTGCTCAGAGTTGGCCGCAACGAAAGCTTCCCCTGCGACTTGCTGCTGCTGTCATCCTCCGATCTCAGCGGCGAGTGCAGTGTCACGACGGCCAACCTTGACGGCGAGACAAACCTCAAGAGCCTAATGGCGGTGGAAGCGACCCGCACCTACCAATCTGTCAGCGCAATTCAGAAGCGTTTCCGCGCCAGGATTGGTTGCGAGCAGCCGACATCGGATTTGCACAAATTCAAAGGCAACATGACCATTAGGATGGACACGCGCGACGAGCTGAAAATACCGCTGTCAGCGAAGAACATGCTGCTGCGAGGCGCCGTCCTGCGCAACACCGAGTTCGTCTTCGGCGTGGCCATCTACACCGGCCAGGAGACCAAGATGCAGCTGAACTCACAGCGCGGCAAAACTAAGAAATCCGTGGTTGAAAGGCGCTTGGATCGATTTCTGCTGTGCTTCATGGCCATTTTGTTCTTTCTGGCTATTTTCAGCTCGTCGATGAAGTGGATTTATTTTAGCTTTGACGCCGGCATTCACAGCGCCTGGTACCTGCCACCGGAAGAAACGACTGCATGGAGAATTATTCAAGACTTCCTCGGCTTTCTGGTCCTGTTTAACTACCTTATCCCCATCTCACTCTATGTGACGATCGAACTGCAAAAGTTCCTGGGATCCATGTTCTTCGAAAGCGATCTTGACATGTACTTTGAGGATCCGGACACGGGGGAAAAGTTTCGAGCACAGGCTAACACCTCCGACCTGAACGAGGAGCTCGGTCAAGTGCAGTACTTGTTCTCTGATAAGACAGGCACGTTGACGGAGAATAAAATGACGTTTAGAAACTGTTCCATCGGTTCGAAATGCTACTGCGACATGAACGGTCAATTGTGGCTGACAGAAGACGGTCGACCAGTAAAGAAGCGAGTTCGATTCGAGCCAGATGAGGAGCTATTCTTTACTGTGCTGGCTCTGTGTCACACAATTCGAGTTGAGGTGCCAAAAAAGTTTGGTCGCGGAGGCCGCGAGATCAACGAGCGCCTGTACACTGCGGAGGAAGCGCAAACCTACACGTACCAGGCCAGCTCTCCGGACGAGAAAGCCTTTGTTGAGGCCTGTCGCAATTTCGGAATCATATTTCACGGCACAGAAGAGGGCGTGAGCATTATCAGCTACAAGAACGTAATCCACAAATACCGCGTCATGGAAGTTCTAGAATTCGACTCTGACAGAAAGTGCATGTCGGTGATTCTTCGTCGAGAGAACGGCAGCTACTGGCTGTTGACGAAGGGGGCCGAGAGTTCCATGCTGGACAAGTGCTCCTCAGGCGATAAAGAATCGATAATCGAACGATCGGCAGAGTTCGCTCGGTTGGGTCTCCGAGTGCTAGTGATTGCTCATCGCCAGCTATCCGAAGATGAGTTCAAGACAATGCAAGATGCTCTACTCGAGGCCAATCAGGATGTTGCCAACAGGGAGAAGCGAACTGTAGAGGCGTACAAGAGCATCGAGCAAAATCTGGCGGCCATCGGTTGCACAGCCATCGAGGACGAGCTTCAAGCCGGTGTCAAAGAGACAATCACAGACCTGAGATCAGCTGGAATCCAGGTGTGGATCCTGACCGGTGACAAGCGAGAAACCGCCGAGAACATCAGCCTCTCGGCCGGTCACTTCACGGAGTCCATGACGCGCATTCGGATAGTGGAGAAAACGGACATCGAATCTTGCTCTCAGGAGGTTTTCCGAGGACTCGAGGAAATCTCAGTTGCGTCTATTCCCAGTCAGTACTGCGTTGTGGTTGACGGACAGTCTCTGCAGTATCTGGTCGCCGAGGACAAGGAAGCCGAAGATTTGAAGTGGCGATTTCTCGAGCTTTGCCGCAAGACGGCAGCCGTCCTGTGCTGTCGTTGCACTCCTCTGCAGAAGGCCAGAGTAGTTGCCATGGTGAAGAGCGGCATCAAGCCTATGCCCGTCACCTGCTCGATTGGGGACGGAGCCAATGACGTCTCGATGATCCGCGAGGCGCATGTCGGTGTCGGGCTATTCGGCAAGGAAGGCCGTGCAGCCGCGCTGAACTCCGACTTCGCGTTGGCCAGGTTCAAATTCCTGCGCAAGACACTGCTGTTCTACGGCCACCTGTACTACATCCGACTGGCAATAATGCTGCAGTACTTCTTCTACAAGAACGTGGCTTTTGTAGGCGCGCAACTGTTCTACACTTTCTTCTCCGGTTTCAGCGCTCAGTCAATGTACGATTCCGTGTTTCTGAGCATCTATAATTTAACTATGACGTCTCTGCCAATTCTAATTTACGGTTTGTTTGAGCAGCACGTGAGCCGCTCTAGGCTGAATGAAGAACCTGAACTCTACAAGAAAATTGCTCACAATCGTGTGCTGCTGTGGTCAAAACTGCTGGTGTGGTCCGGTCTGGGCTTCTGGCATTCGGCTTGCTGCTTCTTCTTATTTGTCGGAATTCTGCTTTACAACTCAACTTTTGGGACCTATTTATACGACATTTATAGCTTCGGCTCCGTTGTTGTCGAGTTTATTCTGATCTGCGTAACACTCAGACTGGTTATTTTTACATACAGCTTTCAGGTAAGTCGTCTGTAATCCCATTGCAAAGCTATGCAACAGACAATTAATTTCTGTTCACGTTTCAAACCTCTCAGGTGCCGTTTGTCATCGGAATCGTTGTGACTGTCCTCGGGTTTGCTGGCCTGCTGTCGCTGTACAACTATCTGACGCTGCCGTTATTCGGCAACAATCTTGACTTTCTGTGGGTGTACTTTGACATCTGCCAGCAGCCGATAGTGTGGGCCCTGATGCCGCTGGTTGCTGCTATGGCACTGTTCCCAGATATCCTCATTCGCGTCATGGAGGACACCAAGGAGATGCGAATCATTAGGCAGAGACAATTGGCCAAGTCTCGATTCGAGGTGAGAACATGCACATGTAATTTAACGCCACTGTGGGACGAAATCACAAGATTTGCATTTCTAAATAAAACACCAGAAACTTTCAAGAGCCTCAAAGGCACTCGCCGGTACAACTTGCACTACTGTAGTCATAATTTACTAGCTGGTATAATACTGCAGAAAATATCTATGTCGGAAATATGGAGGGTCAGAGCAGTGGCGATTACACAAACTTTGATTGGAAGGTCCGTTACCCTAAAGGTCACCAATATTTGGTGTCTTGGTGTGCGCCCGGCCCTGTCTCTTCGTGGGTGCCCCCGTCTCTTGGTGGGCGCCCCTGTCTCTTGGTAGGCGCCCCTGTCTCTTGGTGGGTAAACCTGTCTTTTAGTTGGCGTCCCTGTCTCTTGGTGGGCGCCCCTGTATCTTGGTGGGCGTCCCTGTCTCTTGGTTGGCGTCCCTGTCTCTTGGTGGGCGTCCCTGTCTTTTGGTTGGCGTCCCTGTCTCTTGGTGGGCGTCCTTGTCTCTTGGTGGGCGTCCCTGTCTCTTGGTGGGCGTCCCTGTCTCTTGGTGGGCGTCCCTGTCTCTTGGTCGGTGCCCTTGCCTCTTGGTGGGCGTCCTTGTCTCTTGATTGGCGCCCCTGTCTCTTGGTTGGCGTCCCTGTCTCTTGGTGGACGTCCCTGTCTTTTGGTTGGCGTCCCTGTCTTTTGGTGGGCGTCCCTGTCTTTTGGTTGGCGTCCCTGTCTCTTGGTCGGTGCCCTTGTCTCTTGGTGGGCGTCCTTGTCTCTTGATTGGCGCCCCTGTCTCTTGGTTGGCGTCCCTGTCTCTTGATGGGCGTCCCTGTCTCTTGGTGGGCGCCCTTGTCTCTTGGTGGGCGTCCTTGTCTCTTGGTGGGCGTCCTTGTCTCTTGATTGGCGCTCCAGTCTCTTGGTGGGGGGTCCTTGTCTCTTGATTGGCGCCCCTGTCTCTTGGTGGGCGTCCCTGTCTCTTGGTGGGCGTCCTTGTCTCTTGATTGGCGCCCCTGTCTCGTCGTGGGCGTCCTTGTCTCTTGATTGGCGCCCCTGTCTCTTGGTGGGGGGTCCTTGTCTCTTGATTGGCGCCCTTGTCTCTTGGTGGGGGTCCTTGTCTCTTGATTGGCTTACTTACTTACTTACTTACTTACTTACTTACTTACTTACTTACTTACTTACTTACTTACTTACTTACTTACTTACTTACTTACTTACTTACTTACTTACTTACTTACTTACTTACTTACTTACTTACTTAACTTACTTAATTACTACTTACTTACTTACTTACTTACTTAACTTACTTACTTACTTACTTACTTACTTACTTACTTACTTATACTTACTTATATTACTTATTACTTACTTACTTACTTACTTACTTACTTACTTACTTACTTACTTACTTACTTTACTTTACTTACTTACTTACTTACTTACTCACTTACTTACTTACTTACTTACTTACTTACTTACTTACTTACTTACTTACTTACTTACTTACTTACTTACTCACTTACTTACTTACTTACTTACTTCCTTATTTATTTATTTACTTACTTTTGAGATTTAACATAAAATGTAAAAATACTGTGTCGGACGTATGGAGCCACAGTGTGAATTAGAAATTCAATATACTTTTATTTTGACTGATATTCAATGTTCCATTGCCGTTTCTAAGCAACGATCAGTGCTTAATATGATCGTAGAAGTAGAAGTCTGCTTCTCCGTTTGCTTCTATTTCTTTCCTTTGTTTCTGCTGAAGGAGCAGCTGCACAGGAAGTCTTGCATCCTGAAGGCTGCAGCTGCAACTCCTTGTCTTTCTCACTGTCTTTAAAAAGCTTCCAAACAGGCCGTAGTTGCATGCTCAGCACTCTCAACATCGTTTGCCTTCCACTCTTTCTCGCTTGTTTCCTGTTAAGCACACAAGCAGCTGCAGTCAGGCATCCAACTCCACTCACTAATGCCCAGTCTCGCATCTATTGTCAGCAGCCCCCAGAACGGAAGGACAGCCGTGGTACGTCGGGTGAGCGCAACTCCGCTCTCACAGTTTTCCACTTCACTTTTCTGGTCTCTTTCTCGTTTTGCTCGAAGTATCCCGCCAAGCTTGGGTTAGACTCTGTCAGCTGCTACTGTCAGTTAAAAGCCTCTGTAGGCATCATACTACTTGTGTATAAGTGCATTGCTGCCTTCTGCATTTGCATTAGTAGTTAAAATGTTTGCATGTCTATACGTGCATTTAATGTCAGTCTGGACAATTGCGAATAAACAAATTATTTGCCTGATTAGCAAA
>NIVC01002920.1:0-83061 GCA_002269645.1 Macrostomum lignano
ACCAAATTGGACAATTTAAAAGCCCAAACTGCACACACAGTAAGCCACACTATGGAAATAAGATTGAATGAACGCTTTGTGTGCACTTAGCCTACTGAGAGACTACAGACCCTGTAGACTCTCGTCTCTACCCCCATCTCTTGGCAAACACGCGGCTGCTTAGAGAGACACGCCTTTTGTGGCCAAATGCTCTACTGTGCAGGTGAGCGGGGGAGAGACAGGAGGAGACAGCAATGCATTAAAGAAGAACGGCGCAATAGCCAACTGGCAAATGCCACTCACTGGCTACCGCGTCTTTGGAGAGCAAGCTCAGGCCAACAGTAGCAACAATGTCTGTGAGTAAATTATCCCATTTTCGAAACTATAAATCATAAATCATAAATAAACTATAAATCAAACTATGAAACTATGCATCGGCATATAAGTATATAAATATTAAATTCTTAAGCATAATTGGATCATAATTAATAATCTCAGCTAAAATAGACACGCTTGTACAGATGCTTAGGGGCCGTAGCAACTCAGAGCTCGGCCAATCTCCCAGGCTTAAAGCATGGGAGGACATAAGGGGGGACAGAGCCAAAAATGAACATGTAAATTATTTCAAGACAAATAGTGTTGTTGGTACTCATTTTGGCGCCACAGGCACTCATTTTTGCGCCTCAAGCAGGCACTCATTTTGGCGCCTCAAGAAGGCACTCATTTTGGCGCCTCAAGCAGGCACTCATTTTGGCGCCTCAAGAAGGCACTCATTTTGGCGCCTCAAGCAGGCACTCATTTTGGCGCCGCAGGCAGGCACTCATTTTGGCGCCTCAAGAAGGCACTCATTTGGCGCCTCAAGCAGGCACTCATTTTGGCGCCTCAAGCAGGCACTCATTTTGGCGCCGCAGGCAGGCACTCATTTTGGCGCCTCAAGCAGGCACTCATTTTGGCGCCGCAGGAAAGCACTCATTTTGGCGCCTCAAGAAGGCACTCATTTTGGCGCCTCAAGCAGGCACTCATTTTGGCGCCGCAGGCAGGCACTCATTTTGGCGCCTCAAGAAGGCACTCATTTTGGCGCCTCAAGCAGGCACTCATTTTGGCGCCTCAAGCAGGCACTCATTTTGGCGCCTCAAGCAGGCACTCATTTTGGCGCCGCAGGCAGGCACTCAGTTTGGCGCCGCAGGCAGGCACTCAGTTTGGCGCCGCAGGCAGGCACTCAGTTTGGCGCCGCAAGCAGGCACTCAGTTTGGCGCCGCAGGCAGGCACTCAGTTTGGCGCCGCAGGCAGGCTTTCTTGCTCTCAAAACCAAGGAACTTAATTTAAAATTACAGGATGCGGAGGAGGGCAACGCGGAGGAGGTCCTGGAGCTGACTGCAAGAAGAGAAACGTGAGCAATTAACAAAATGATTATCATAACATAAGAATGTTAATCAACAACACAGCTACTCAAGCCGATTCCATTCGTTAACCTCTAGTGTTCCGCGAGACCTACAACGCGTTGAGCAAAGGCCGGGCGACCTGCCGGTCAACCTGATCGGCCAGGCCCTGCGGATGAACAACCAGTGCCCCACCGAGGCTGAGCTACAGAAAATCATCGAGGATCACCGCGATGAGGATGCCGTGGATCCAGGTAAAGTTCCTGTGGTTGATTATTGTCAAAACAATCTTAAATCTTAAATGCTCACTTTTTAAACCAAGGGCCGGCTAACTCCCGCCCAGGGGCCACATGCGGCCCGTGAGGCCTCTCTAACCGGCCTTCGGGTCCTTTGAAACTTCAAATAGGTTTGTGTCTCTTCTCAGCTCTCTCAGCTCTCAGCTCTCTCTCCTCTCCCCTCTCCTCGCTTTCTTCCTCTCCCCTCTCCTCTCTCCTCTCCTTTCCCCTCTCTTCTCTCCCCTCTGCTCTCTCCCCTCCTCTCCCCTCTCCTTTCTCCCCTCTGCTCTCTCCCTCCTCTCCCCTCTCCTCTCTCCTCTCTCCCCTCTGCTCTCTCCTCTCCTCTCCCTCTCCTCTCCCCTCTCCTCTCCCCTCTCCTCTCCCCTCTCCTTTCCCTCTCCTCTCCCCTTTCCTCTCCCTCTCCTCTCCCCTCTCCTCTCTCCCCTCTCCCCTCTCCTTTCTCTCCTCCTCTCCCCTCTCCTCTCTCCCCTCTCCCTCTCCCTCTCCTTCTCCCCTCCTCTCCCCTCTCCTCTCCCCTCTCTTTTCCTTTCTCCCCTATTCCCTCTAGTCTCTTCTTCCGTGGAAAATCTGGCCCTTTAAGTTAAAAAAATTTCCAGACCCCAGTTTCAAACCCACGACTTTGTTGCAGGTGTTGACTTTAAATTCCTAAAAGATTGAAGTACCTTAGTACTTGGCTGAAAATTGAACGTATGCATTTCAAACAGAATGAGTTACTGAAAACCTATGCTATCCTTGTTGAACTCTGCTTAATAACAGACGAAATGCCCAAAGTGGACTTTGAAGAGTTCTGCACCATCATGAAAGAAAACTGGAAGACGCGCGACCAGCTGGAAGACCAGCTGAAGGCCGCTTTTGCCACCTTCGACAAGGCTGAGAGCGGCATCATCGAGGCCGAGGACTTCAAGAACTGGATGATGACACTCGGCGAGGTGTTGGAAGAGGGCGAAATCAATGAACTGCTAAAAGATGCTGGCACTCTCGATGGAAAAGTTCCTTACGATCGTGAGTTTGAAGTATTGTTATTTGATAAGTTATTTGAATCTCAATAACTAACAGTGGAGTACTATTGCAATGGGAAGTTACGGGGAGTCATAAGCTGATGTTGTTGACTATTGCAAGGATCTGTCAGGTACGAGCTAGATAATGACCGATGAATCATGCAGAATCACGTACTCTCCCCCCTCGTCTCCCCTCTCCTCTCCCCTCTCCTCTCTCCCCTCTTCCCTCTCTTATTTATGAAGAGTTATTTTTCAAATCTCTTCAGAATTCGTTCCGCACCTGCTCGACGCCTACGGTCGTCCGGCCTCTAAAAAGCCGAAGGGCTCCGCCAAAAAAGGTGGCAAAAAGTCAGCTGCAAGTTCCGGCAAAGGAAAAAAGTAGCTGTTGCACTGGAGAAAGAACACTTATGTCAATGCATAAGAGCATTGATATGTCTAAGAACTTTCCCACTTGATGTTTTGTAATTTCAACAAACAATATCCTTGCTAATATTTGCGTACTGCATTCAAATAAACACTGCCGATCAAAAAGTAATATTTTTATAAACGTATTTTTGGTCGCCAACGACGAGTACACTACGATATCGAAGCCTCAGTTTTTTTAATGCACCAGAAGATTTTGTTTGACTCAGCGAGTTTCTCAGTCTCGTAGATTTTATGTAGTCACCAAGTTTCCACGGGTTTCAGTGGGTTTCATTGCCGTGGGATTCATTTGGTTTCATTGGGTTTCCGTGGGTTTCAGTGAGTTTCAGTGTGTTTCATTGGGTTTTCGTGGGATTCCTTGGGTTTCAGTGGGTTTCAGTGAGTTTCAGTGAGCTTCAGTAGATTTCAGTGAGTCTTCAGTGAGTTTCACTGAGTTTGAGTGAGTTTGAGTGAGTTTGAGTGAGTTTCTGTGAGATTTACAGAGTTTCAGTGAGTTTCGATGAGCTTCAGTGAGTTTCAGAGGGCATCAGTGAGTTTCAGAGGGCATCAGTGAGTTTCAGAGGGCATCAGTGAGTTTCAGAGGGCATCAGTGAGTTTCAGAGGGCATCAGTGAGTTTCAGAGGGCATCAGTGAGTTTCAGAGGGCATCAGTGAGTTTCAGAGGGCATCAGTGAGTTTCAGAGGACATCCCTGGATTTTACTGACTGGGACTCCACTGCCTGTGATGGCATTCCACTGACTGGGATTCTACTGCCTGTGATGGCATTCCACTGACTGGGACTCCACTGCCTGTGATGGCATTCCACTGACTGGGATTCTACTGAGGTGTCCCGAGCAGCGGTGTGTCACCTTGTTTTTGCATGCAGTCAGAGAGAGCACCGAATCAAGATAGACAGCGGAGTTTTTTTACAACAGTTGCGTCAGTTGCCTTTCCTATTGGCGGTGAAGCAAGTCATGCATGTGTGCTGATATCACATAGTCAATTTTTTATCCTGTGCAAACATAAACTCATGCACCCTGTTTGCACTGCGAGAATGCTGCATCGCTTACACAAGCCGAGTGAGTGCTTCCCTGATCATGTTTGTCCAGCAGGCACTCATGGTCTGATCCGCGCAAGAGGATCACGCCAGTCAGTGCCAGTGTAGGTGGATGGTGGAATGATTAGACGTACTACTGTTAAAGAACATTTGTCTGGAATGGATCACGCCATATTCTCTCTCATAATTCTTGCAAAACTCTATAGCTTACAACATTAGCTGCTATGATATAATTTCGAGTGAAGATATATATAATTACTCATTCGTTTGATCAAACTGAAACCAAGCTACATATGAGCATAATTCTCTTAAAATTGGTCTATTTTTCAAGACGAAAAAAGTTGATTGTAGCCGAGTGGTAAGAGCGTTAGACTCATGACTTGAAAGTTGGGGGTTCTATTACCGATCCCTCTGGAAAAATTTGTGTCCTTTAGCAAGACACTTAACTCTGCATTGCTTCAGTTCACCCAGCTGTAAAATGGGTGCCAGCATTAGCTGAGGTAATTGAGGGTGTGTGTGACAATCCCCCAGTCCTTGGACTAAACAACAATAGCTGCGGCTGAGCTGTCGGTTGAACATCTGGCCCAACTGGGGCAGGTGTAATCAATTATTAATTATTAAAATTTGTAGATTTGGTGTAACAAGTTTAGAGTTGTGACAAAAATTCAGTGATTGAAAGCGTTCGATAGACAGTTTTTTACATTTGTAGTTCAAGCCGAACTTTTAATTAGCCGTAAATACGTGTTACTTTAAAGGCCTGTCTGGTCGCGCCCTCATTGGTCCTTATAACCAATCACGTGTGGGGAAGAAGATCACGTTTGCCCAAGATGGAGGAGAAGTCGGGCCAGCGAGTCAACAATGATAGAGTCGTCTGACCAAAAATGATAAATTAGGTAGTATCGATGCTTGTTTTAATTCGCTGCAACTTACGACTCGACTACGACTCGTATGGCTATTGAGGATTACTTCCGTTTCGCACTCATTAGCATCTTGGGCCTGTCGATGGTGCTCAACTGCGTGTTCATCGCCTTCACTGTGCGAAGAAAGATCGGCACCCGACTTTGCAACATCCTGCTGCGCTCTCAAGCTTTTATCGACCTACTTCTCATGTGCGCAAACATTTGCGTCATACAGCTGCGGAGCTATCTGCCAGAGTTGAGCCAGTCCTTGCCAGATTTTGTTTGGCATGTCTATTGCAAGCTGTATATCAGTCATGTTCTATACTGGAGCCTCGTCTGCATGAGCGTTTACAATATTCTCTGCATCTCTATAGAGCGCTGCATCTGCATCTGTTGCCCGTTCTGGTACCGAGTGAACAAGCGCAAGCTGCTAGCGATCCTGGCTCTTATCATTGCCGCTGCTCCACTTCTTGTTGAAGGGCCATACTGTTTGATTTCAGTAAATATTGTCTTAAGTCAAGTAGATAATGACACATTTAAAAAGAAGTGCTTGTACACTTTCTACGACCAGCCAGCAGAAAAACTTGTTGCCATCGCATATGTGACGCTATTCTATGTCTTGCCATTCTTTATAATCGTTGCGCTGTACTTGTGCATCCTTTGTCGCTTTCGACGATCAGCAAATCTGCGGGAGACGTCGGCTGGAGGTGGCGGGAGGGGCATCAGCGCTGCGGCAAAAAAATTGACTCTGACTATTGGCGTCACTGCGACAGCTTTTATACTGCTATTTTCCTTGGATAGTGTCACCTTCTTTCTGTATAACGTTGGAACTGGAATCGATCTGGGACCATTCTTTGGCCAGTTGGATTCATTTTTGGTGAGCATGAATAGCGCGGTAAATCCACTAATCTACCTGGTCTTCATGCCGGAATTTCGGCGCTTTCTGACGCGTCGGGATTGTCGAAGCTCAGCAGCTCAGAGAAACGGAGGGAGCGCTCCGGGGATTCCGGAATGTCTAACCTAGGCTTTGATTTACCGACTGGAAGTGAACTATGCAAAAAGATTATTGTCTTAGAGATTTTTTGGCAAGTTTTTAAGTTGAACACGAAACTACGGCTTTCTGCGACAAACAAAGTTTATAAAGTGTCTTAGTAAATATTCTGACTAAGAAAATTTTTTTAGCGGAGCTTGTCTTTTAATTGATCAAGCGTTTAGAAAGTAAAAGTAAGTTCTTATTCTCTTTCAGCTTCTTTTCTCGTTAGATCTTTCTGGTTAGACATTCAATTATTATAATATTACTGTACCTGCTATACTGAATATCACGTGTTTGTTAAGTGATAGTTACGAAGTAAATCATTTCTACTTGTAAGTGATAATTACTTCTGCCTGATATCTACACGTTGTCAGTTTGTTTTACCAGTTTGTATACGTTCGTAAATGAAGGAGATAACCAGCATGTTTTCAATGCCAATGCATTTCATCCACAATGGACATCGTCAGGGCTTACTAAATTTATTAAAGGAAGTGAAAGTTTTTGCTCTTATATATTGACTTGAACAATTGTAATATTTGACATAGGATTAAAAACTAAGTACAAAACTGGGTACACAAGTTTGGGTGAAAGGCTTTTACATATCAAAACAGTCCAGTCCGGTTATTGAGCGAACTAAAAAAAGTTAAAGTTGACGGCTAGCACCTCCCATGGCAAGCTGATTGTTCAGAGTAGTTTGTTGGGCCTTAATGTGCATAGCGTCTAATAAGCTAAGTTTGTTATCGTTCTTACAAAATTCTATAGTCAATCATTTCGTATGGTTCAGTGTCACAGCAGCTCTTGCAGGTGAGCAAATGTTCATTAATGGCAGATTTTTTAGCCGGTGTTCTCTAACCCTCGTGTACAGGTGTCGTTTGGTCTTTCCTATATAGGAAATGCTCTTGTCATCAGAGCAATTAAATTTGTAAACAAAACCTGCAGCGAGAGGTCGGGGAACACTGGATTTCAGATTGTTCTGTTTGAGCCATAGAATTCTAGATAATATGGAAGTGAAGGCTTTTAAAAAGGGTTTGAAAATTTTACATAACCGGGCCGACTGTTTTTTCTTATTCCGTCTGACAAAACTGGGCCGTTGCTTCCCATAAAAGGGGTGTTGAGTGAGGGCCAATGAAATTTGGATGCTTGAATAGGAGCACTGGGCCGTTGTACATAAGTCCGAAACAATTTTTTAGGGTTATGGGAATGCGCTTTGTAGAGATAGAGATAACTGCCATTTGAGTGCACGGGTGAGGGCTGTATAAATGTGCTTAAGGAAGGGGATTCGAAAAGGAACATTTCTATAAATAGTTCACTGTACTCGCTACCCTCTGCAAAAGGAGCACGGGACCATGGTGGGACAGGATATGATGCGGGTAAGAGAAAGAAACTGTACATTTATATGCGCAAGTCTTTGTTGTGTTGGTAAGATATAAGAAAACTTACAGAGGAGTTGCCAGAGGAAAAGAGCAGCTCTGCTTTTTCCACAGCAGGTTTCAGTCACACCAAGAGCTTCAAAATCTACCAGGCTTCCTTGCAGATTGCAAACGCTGGTTCGGACGGTACCGTGGCGTTAAGCCTCCTTGGTTAATTCTTTCGCAGGAACGTAGAAGGGGCTTCGTTCACGTATCGTTCATCGTCAACAGCAACCAGCAGTTCGTCACAGGCTCGACAGTTTTTTGCACTAAAATCGACTTGGCGGAACTTGCCTGCGACGTAGAAAGTGACGACGTGATGTCATCAGCATCGCCTATTTCTCCCACTGCCTCCAGTTCGAGCTCAGTTTCATTGACTTCTTAATCTAGGCCTCAGGTGCTGCTTGATGATTTCGCTGCAAGGTAATGAATCTCCTGAGGCGCAACTGGCTGAACTTCAGAAGCGACACTGAGCGGATGGCTTTCTCGCTTAGGCCCTTTCTTTTACAGATTTTCCAGTCGCGCACGTTTTTTACACCAGTAAGATAGTAGAGCTGTCAGTCTATTATCCGATCTGAGACTGGATCTCGGCTGCAATCTCTCTTGTGCCTACCGATTGTGCTCGACTGCTCGCCCTCACGCTATGAATATGCCAGAGCGGAACAATAGATTGAACAAAAATTCCTGTCTCATTTCACTGCTTGCCCTGATTTTCAGAATTATATTCAAGCGCCCTGGCGGTTTACGAGCTAGGTGACTTTTTTGAATGCTCTTTGGATCAATCACGCTGAAAGTCAACTTTAAAGCCAGCTTTAAAGGCTTTTGCTTTTCAATGTTCACAGATTAACCGAGGAGGCTAAAAGGTACAGTCAGAACCAGCGTTTGCAATCTGTAAGAAAGCCTGGCAGATTTTGAAGCTCCAGAGCAGTAGCAGGCTTTTAAATTCACAGCACAGGCACACCATTCTGTTTGAGTCAGCATGCTCACTGCTCAGCTATAGCCTATATTCGAAAATCTACCAAAATGCAATTCCAAACGCATTCTTAAAGATCAGCAAAAGTCAGCATATTATTTTGCAACTGATCTGCCGCAAAATGTTTAACGCAGCTGCTAAAGCTGGACTCGGCGACTATTAAGCCAACCAGCTAGCTCTACCAGGAAATTATTGCGAAGTGAATTTATTGCTGCTTTTTCTATTGGACTTAATCATCAAAATAGAATTTTAACTATATTAACAAAGTAAAATAATTGTAATGATGATTGAATGAATTGAATTTCTTAATTTGAACTCAAATTTATTTCTTGATCAGAAACAGAAAAATCATTGTTGGAATGAGATTCAATGGGAATCCTACACTCACGTATTTTCAAGTCGGCCCGGTTATGTAAAGATCCAAAAAGCCTTCACTTCCATATTATCTAGAATTCTATGGTTTGAGCTAAGTGATTTATACGAGCCATAAAGTTAAAGCCACCAAATGTTAGCTAAAGAAGGGATTTTTTCAGTACAGTTGGAAGAAAAATAGTCAATACAGAAGTCAAAAAGCCTGCAGTAAGTATAGCTTTTTAGCTGGATAAAGCTCGTTTAACGTTTCTAGAGACAAAGGATTTATTGTAGAGAAAGTTTCAGATGGATCAGATCAAAGGACGGCACTTTTGAGTTTATTTACGAAGAAGTCTTTGTTAGGCCCCGGATTTTCGGACCAATCAAAGCAGTTTGGAAATGTTTTTCGATCAAATTCCTAAACAGAAACCTATTAAGACACGCTAATTGGCCTCATTTTAGCATTGAGATGCAGAACTGAATTTAAAAAATCATTGCCCACAACTATGAGCTCGTTATTGAAAGAATTCACAGATCTAAAAGGTCTGCCACGCCCAAAAATCGATCGATTCATTAATTGCACAGCAAACAAAGAACCGGAAATAGGGTATAAAAATCTCAAGTATCGCCAAAAATTTTCCCCAGCACTGAAACACTCGAAGATGTCACTCGCAGACGACTTTCGCATCGCCCTCATTGCCATCCTGGCCATGTCTATTGTATTCAACGCATTATTTGTCGTCTTTACCGTGCGCCGGAAGATCGGGAGTCGACTCTGCACCATCCTGCTGCGCTCTCAAGCGGTCATTGATCTGCTTCTCATGAGCGCCAACATTCTGGTCATTCAGTTTCGTACATACGTACCTGCGCCTAGCCAGTCAGCGTCTGATGTTGCCTGGCTGATCTACTGCAAACTTTACCCTAGTCAAGTGATTTACTGGAGCCTGGTCTGCATGAGCGTCTACAACATTCTCTGCGTTTCAATTGAGCGTTGTATTTGTCTTTGCTGCCCATTCTGGTACAGATTGAACAAGCGAAGGCTCCTTACCATTCTCGCCATTGTCATTGCAGTTTCCCCATTCCTGGTAGAAGCCCCGTACTGTCTAGTTACGAGAAACGTGGTCTACACTGACAATGGAAATGGAACAGTATTGAAGAGTTGTATTTACAACTTTATCAATGCGCAAGGAGAAAAAATAGTTGGTATATTGTACGTGACGCTGTTCTGGATTGTTCCATTCTGCGCTATCGTGGTCCTGTATTTATGCATCATCCACCGAATTCGTCAGTCATCTAGCATGAGAGTGATTTCAGCTGGTGGTAGTAGCGGCAACGTGAGTACGGCGGCCAAGAAGCTGACCTTGACAACTGGGGTCACGGCAGCAGCTTTTGTGCTGCTATTCGACAGCGTCAGTGGACAGCGTCACATTTCTGCTGGGCAACATCGAAATTCGAATCGTATTATCCCCCTTCTTTGACCAGCTTGACTCGTTTCTGGTTAGCATGAATAGCGCAGTGAATCCGCTGATCTACCTGATCTTCATGCCGGAGTTTCGCAACTTTCTTCAATGCTCAAGTCGCTCAACAAAGGCATCCGAGACTGACAAAACCCGAAACAAGCCGGTGGTTGCAAACTCCGCCACAGAGATGACGCAGATCTCTCCTGGTTGATCTAGCTAAGCTGCGTATAACAATTTCTGAACCGAAAGTAGCAACCAAAAGTAGCACGGATTTTTTATAGTACATAAGTCTTCTTCTATGTACTCGTAGGTTTAGCTGACTAACTATCTGAATACATATTTTTGACTACATTAAACTTGTGTGTAGCTAGTACTAAATAAAAGATCTCGAACTGGTTTCGAAGGTAACTGACAAAACACTCGTGTAGACATTGTATTTTACTGACTTTGAGACTCTTTTAGAAGTGATTTTGTAAACTTTAAAAGTTTGTTTGAATTGAGAATCTGTATGCATAACATCAGTGCGATAAATTATGGGAAACCTTTGAGGCAAAACTAACGATACTACTGATAAATAGAAACAGCATGCAGCAATAAAGTCAAAATTTTTGGATATTGTAAAAATGGTATCTAGCAAGAACGTAGATTATTGATTTGCCAACTAAGATATTCTCACCCTCGCCGAATCTTCGTGAAAATTTCCTGTCTATAGAACTGAGTGAGGCCGTGTCTTGACAGCACATGCTCACGATCAGGAGTAGCATTGTGAAGTAGAAGTGCAAACATAGCTAGAGTGGATTGTTTGTCACTCTGCCGACATGATATACAAAACTGCAATTCTTCAGGGTAGCCAGTACTACAAAACTCTATCAAATATTGAACCTATTCCTCTCATAAGTACAAGCTATGGGTGGATCAGTGGATGATGGATAAGCAAATAGGATCGATTAGAAACAGAAAAGGGTAACTCAGCAAACATTAAAAATTGCTTCCTTTTGACTTAAGTGGAATATGGAAACGCAAATAAGTATCGCTGTATCCTATAAGTATCCGTTATTAAAGTACCTTGAGAACTCACTCTCCCCGCAACAGATACATATATATACGAATATGTACAATTGTATTCATGTACTACCATGAAAACCTAGGAAACAGAAAAAAAAGTGTACAATGTCAATTGAAAACGGATTTCGCATTGCGTTAGTGACTCTATTGTGCGTTTCATTTCTCCTCAACACCGTATTCGTTGGCTTCACAGTGCGACGCAAGATCGGCAGCCGTCTCTGCACCGCCCTGCTGCGCAGTCAGTCAGTCATCGACCTGCTGCTCATGGCGGCAAACTTACTGATCATGCAGTTCAACAGCTACTTGCCGGAGCTCAGCCAATCGATTGCAGATGTTTGGTGGCAGATCTACTGCAAATTGTTTGCTAGCAGAGTTATTTATTGGAGCCTGGTCAGCATGAGCGTCTACAATCTTCTCGGCATCGCCGTTGAGCGCTGCGTTTGCCTCTGCTGTCCATTTTTGTACCGCGTGAACAAACGCAAGCTGCTAATAGGGATTTCAGTCACCATCGCAGTTTCGCCGCTTCTTGTTGAGGCACCTTACTGTCTGCTTTCAACAATGCTTAGTTATCAGGAAGTGAACAATGGAACCAGCCACAAAAGCTGCATCTATGAACTCGATCGTCAGGCGGAACTAGGCTTCAGTGTTGCCTACGTGACATTGTTCTGGATTCTACCGTTCTGCGCAATCCTGCTGCTCTACCTGTGCATCATTATTCGAATTCGACGTTCAGTCAGCATGAGAGAGGACTCGGACGCTGGCTGCAGAGTTGGCAGAGCCGCTAGAAAACTTACCTTGACGACGGGCGTCACCGCCATTGCTTTCGTTTTCCTGTTTGCAATGGACAGCGTCACCTTTCTGCTTTATACTCTTGGCACCGGCTTTGTTTTACCGAAGTTTCTGGCCGAACTGGACTCGTTCCTGGTGAGCATGAACAGCGCGGTTAATCCGCTTATCTACCTGATCTTCCTGCCCGAGTTTCGTCACTTTATGCTCTGCTTTCGAAGTTCAGGAAGTGCAGAAGGTTCAGGTATCCCACGCACCTAAGTGGAATGCTGAATATGCTTTTTAGTTGCAATCCGATTTTTGTTCGTTGCTTTTTATTTACGCCTTAAATCGCCTTCAACTAAGCGACTGGAACTTTAGCTGGAACTCTATTTTCCTTGAGTCTGTGCTGAGCTAGAAACACACCAGATTTATTGATAAAGCCGTGATATATAACTCTGGTAATGATGATACAACAGTCTTTTATGTATTCAATTATCCCCTTTCACTGTCA
This sequence comes from Macrostomum lignano, assembly GCA_002269645.1. NCBI lineage: Eukaryota > Metazoa > Platyhelminthes > Macrostomidae > Macrostomum > Macrostomum lignano. The sequence continues at coordinate 12,581 of NIVC01002920.1, forward strand.
TGTTAATTTTATTGTACTGCTTCAATTATTCTTCGCTTGCCATATTCTATTGAAAGAAAACTATTTGGAAATTTCGGAGTTTCGGAGTTTGGTGAATTTTTTTGCAAAAATGATAAAGTCATCAAGTTTAGCATCGATAAAACAGAATTTCGAGCGCTAAGAGCAAAGATTAGTAAATATAATCAGCAACATTAAAAAGTCGCCACTCTATGCGCCACTACGCCAGTGAGCGATTTCTCTTTGGACTATTCTGAAATAAAGGATGCAATGAAAACTGATCGGGGTAGCTTTAATCCGTCCAATCCTCGCACACCACTTCATTCCTCAACTCAAGTCTGCCAACTCTGCAAACTCTCAACTCGATGTTGCTGAGTATATTTTTCTGTCAGCAAAGTGATCTTTGAACTTTTAATCTTTGAAAACTTCAGTTAATAAATGAAGCAACACTTAAATAAATCTTTATTTATCATTAAATATATTATTAAGCTTTTCTTGATTAGTCTACTATGCCAACATATCCGTTCCCGACGGCTTGGACCGAAATCGTGCCAAACTCAAACCCAAATTGCTTATAGCTCGTAGGTCACTAGTGATAGCTCAGACTAGATAGAAAGTACTCAATAAAAGCTATGCTAGCTGGTACTATGAAACTTAACAAAATATAGGTTAGGAAACGATGAAAATTGAGCCACAGGCACTATAGAGTATCACTTATTAACAAAATGCTACTATAAGTAGAGTAACGTAAACACTCGCAGTAAAATTGAAAATTTGAATTATGTTAAGCATTATAACGAAAAAATGAATCATTTTACCATTTATAACACAAAAATAAACCATGATCCTTCTGTGATGTATGTGTTACGCGTATTTGATTATCGAGAGCAGCGTTGTTATCGGCCGTTATTGATCTATTAATTTCTGTTGAATTATTGAATTAAAGGCCTCCATATTCCCAAGGGATTGGATTGAATTGTCCTAATCTAAATTTGCTCTCATATACTACCGCCGTCAGAATTGAAGAGGAAAACAACCAAGCGCGGAAGAACCTACACTACGAGAAGAAGAGCCCGCAACAATACGTGTTTAATAAAGTTACGAGTAGTTTCCAGACTTCAGTCAGGAAGTGAGAATTCGTGCATTTAGGCACTATACATAATCCTCCCTCGCTAAAGCGAACTCTTCAGAATATTTCTATATTAATTGGTAACAGAAATTTTTCAGAAAAGCTTCGCTGAACCGACTTTCCCATGCTTATTACCCTAGTACGCTCGTATGCGAATTGACACACATCGGCTAGACTAGGTGAAGCTCATTCTAATCACAGATTAACCCTTTCAGCTTTGGAAACGAAAATCTTTGTTTGCCGAAGCGCAGACTAAATCGAGAGGCCGTTTATCAACAATTGTCTCGTACAAAAATGGGGGCTACATCGGATTGTTTGCCCATTAGCTTGCACGCATTTTATAGTTTTTTTTCAGCTGATCTGACTAGCAGAGCTGTGAATTATTCGAGTCCCTAAGCTAATTGGAATTATCCGGAAAGTTGTACAAATAAAGCTTGGCTGACTGCAGTTCAGGATGCGCTCGCTTCTGCATAGGACGCCTAAAATGGCACCAAAGTAAATACGTCAAAATTATCATTTTCATGCGTTGTATAAAAACGTTTATTGAAAAGCCTCTACAGCCTTTTACGACCATTAAAACATTAAACCTTCACGATTGATTTAGCGTGGATCAAAATTTTTTTATTACTAAGGCTTAAAATCTACAGGTATTCGACTAAAACTTTTTGTTCGGACAAGTTTCAGAATGATCATTTTTTCAAATCTCATAAGTCAGTATAGCTTAAAGGTAAGTATTGAAATAATAAAAGCAACCAAACACTCTGTCAGTCATTTCCCCAAAACATCAGTGTCACAGAACGCTTCCAAGAGCCTAAGTGCGAAAATCGCCGCTAATCGAATAATCGCCGAATCGTCGCCGCCGCCGGAAAGTCGATAGAATTCCGATTGCGCACCTGCTCTCTCCGGTAGGGTGCCTGCAGCGTTAGCAGCAGCGCCTTTTTGTACCGTCTGTGGGCAGTACTACTTGGCATGGATGATATGGCCTGCCAGCTGAAAACAGGTCGCTTGGACGGACCCAGCTAGCGCGGTGATACAGTGCCGCGTCGGAAACTCGCTCGTCGTCGAGTTTAAAGGCGTCGCAAAGCAGGCCACGTCAACTTATTATTCGAGAGAATCAGTCGGGATTCAGCTCTCGGCGTTGTAAAGCATGATTCTCTTGAGTACCGCCCGAAACAATGATGCTTTCTGGCGGTCGGGTAGAGCCCCAGATAGCAGAAATTCCCTCACAGAACGAAAGGCAGCGCAGGCAAGCCCAAGGCGACGCCGCAGATTCTCGCAGATGTCGGAAAACAGACCACCGAACTATACAAACTTCTGCTGACATAGCGGTAATTGCCCAGAAGCACCTCGGCACAAATAGCGACCGACGATGTCGGTCAATGATCAATGTCGACCGACATGCAGACGATATAAGGCTACTTGTGCATCTTGTGCCGCATTCGTTAGTCGTTAGACCTGCGTGAGGGGGAGCGACGCGGGCCTAGGTTCGATTACAAGTGCAGTCACAATAATTTAGAGCTAAATTGGAATCTTGGCTTGAGGCTTGAGTCTGCTCATGCAATTAACGCTTTTATAAGGGTCAACTCCCAAGGCACAGTGAAATGTACATGCCTAAATAAAGAATAAACAAAGTTAGGGCCGCTGTACACCTGTGTGTGCCCGTGTGCATGACTGCATACGTATCTGTACGCTTGTGTGCCTTCTCAGGAAAGTCAGTAAGCCCCCAATTGGAATTGGCAGTAAGCCCCCACAGCCCCCTACCTCTAATAAAAAAGAACTACCTGAGACTTCGATCGGCAAGTGGCAGCAGAGTAAAATCAGCGCCGCGGCCAAGAAGCTAAAATTGACTTTGGACAGCTGCACCTTTCTGTTGTATGTTGGCGAGGGCATCATCACCATGCTTCTATTCTCGGACAAAATGGACTCGTTTTTGGTCAGTCTTAGTAGTGCGGTGAATCCGCTGACATACCTCATTGTTATGAAAACATTTCGAAAGTTCTTTTCCTGATGAGGTTTAGCAAGACCAGAAACCATGTACCAGTCTGTTTGGGAAGATGGTAGCTCAGTAAACGTGATTCGTATGCAGGACGTGACTGTTCCTTGAAATGGAATCGGTTGGCAAGCAAACTTTTAATATTACATGCAACATTATTCAATATTTGCCTACTCTTCACCTGTGAGTTTTTTAAATAAACAGAAGAAATATGCTTCTTATCTATGTAGTCTCCTAGGTAAATCCCGTGTGAAAAATTCATGGAGCTGGTTACCTCTCATTTAGTTTATTCTTGCTAATTGTCTCATGCTAATTGGTTCAGCGACATTGTCTCACAACCAGCGCTGACTCCTGAGTACATTGAAGGGCGCCAATACTGTACGCAGGCACGCACTGATACAGAGGTGTACACTGGCCCTGACTTTCTAATCATCAGACAGGTACAATATCTGGTGCCTAGTGAGTTGGCTCTCATGGGACTAGCCAATTTTCGTGCACAAGCTCAAAATTAATGTGGCGCACTCAGTACGCTCGTAGTCTATTTTTGTCACGCGAGGTTTGTTTATATTCGGTATTCGGTTTTTGATGGCCTCTGACGTAGAGGTTGCGATGACATAACCATTTTGAGTTTTCCAAAAGTTGGATTAGGTTGAGTCTCACGTGATTTTACGGAGTGCCAGATTGCATCGCTCCTCATATTGGCCTTATTTGCCTGCCTATTCGATGAACTTTTAGCCGCAAAGAGAACGGGGGTAGGAATCTCTCCATACCGACTTTCTGTTCATTAAACTTGGATTGAAAGGCATTGAGATATACAAGCACGCAAAGCATCAAATATTTAGATGAAGCTTATTACTTTGAACCTAATGCCAATTTGCTTTATGTCTGCTTTGTTTCGAACGTCACGTCACTAGTGTTCATCGACAAGCGTCCCCCGAACAAATGAAATGTGTTCTCCGCTGATTGGTCAGTGTTCGACTTCAGAAGTATAGTTTTTTCCTACATGTCTCATTCTATACAGCTTCTATAGGCATAAAATTCTGCAATATTTAAGCAGAGTTTGCTGATCAGCTAAGTTTTATTCGAAAAAAATAACATGGCCATTGAAAACGACTTCCGCTTTGCCCTAATCGCAATTGTGAGCGTGTCAACAGTCTTCAACGCCCTGTTTCTAATTTTTACAATTCAGAAAAAGATTGGCACCCGTCTCTGCACCGTCCTGTTGCGCAGTCAGTCAGCCATCGACCTGCTGCTCATCGGAGCAAACTTGCTGGTTATGCAGTTCAGTAGCTACCTGCCGGAACTCAGCCAGTCAATGCCAGACTTCATTTGGCAGCTCTACTGCAAACTGTACATGAGCCAGCTCCTCTATTGGGGTCTTGTCTGCATGAGCGTCTACAATATCCTGGCCATATCGATTGAGCGCTGCATCTGTCTCTGCTGTCCGTTCTGGTATCGTTTAAACAAGCAAAAGCTGCTGGCAATGCTTGTCATGCTGATCATCGTTTCACCGTTTCTGGTTGAGGCACCGTACTGTCTGGCTGCGCGATCCGTTACTTACGTAGACAATGGAAACGGAACATTTGTGACGGCTTGCCCGTACAAGTTCGACCCAGAAGACGAAAAAATCATTGGTATTTCCTATGTAACCTTGTTCTGGATTTTTCCTTTCTGTTTGATTGTACTGCTCTACTTGTTCATCATTTGCCAAATCCGAAAATCGGTTGGCATGCGGGAGAATGCAGCTGCTGGCAGCAGAAATGCCATCAGTGCCGCCGCAAAAAAGCTGACCCTGACGACTGGCGTCACAGCGGCAGCCTTCGTGCTTCTATTCGCTATGGACAGCGTCACATTTCTGCTGTACAACATCGAGACAAGAATAGTCCTGCCACCGTTTTTTGGCGAACTGGACTCATTCCTTGTGAGCATGAACAGCGCGGTAAATCCGCTAATCTACATGATATTCATGCCGGAGTTTCGACGATTCTTGCTTTGCCGACGACGAGTTCAAAGCTCAACTGGAAAAAATAGCGGCGCACAGCCAGGAGTCCCCGGTGCTGTGTCTGCTTAAAACTATCTGTGTCTGCAGACCATTACGTTTGATCTAGACTGGGTTCTTAGAGTTCTTGGAGTAGTGCATGCACATTAGCTCTTTAGAGTCCACTTTTGTCTAATGAAACCAAAAAACAATTTTGTTATAACCGAAAAATGCAGTTCGAAGCAAATGAGTTACTTTCTATTTTATGAAATTTTCCACAAATTGCGATCGAGCTAATAAAGCATTGTTCGTTTCTAATATTTTGTGAAATTTACTTTTTCAGCCTGAAAGCTCTCCGGAATCTTCGACTCGATGCGTCTAAACTTCATGTCCTGAAAAACTGGTAACGAAAATTTGATCTTCGTGTCAACTGCTACATAGTTATTTAGTTTGGAAATATATATCATTCCATAGCACGTTGTCAATCTACAGGAGCTATTAAGATTTCTGACTAGTAGCGTAATTGCTAAATGTTACTAAAATTGGACATTTTTTGGTTCATGAAGCTGTATTAAGATCAATACGTCTTTTAATGCGCTTTTTATTGCAGTAACTTACAGATAGCTACTGGGAAATAAAAAACTTGTTCCATTAAATGGATCGATGCACAAAAAGGCAATGCATTCGGGCACAAAATAGTCGGACCCGAAACATCAAATATCCCATCATATTTTCTTTTCTTCTTGTTATTGATTGACTTCTTTACTGATAGACGTTAACTGAGACATCGATCGAAATGGATCTGGCCTAAGAATGAATCCAATTTATTTGTCTAGTTGCATCGCTGGACTAACTACGCATTTTCCGGAGAAACTTAGTTGGGAAACAAAAAGGTTTATTTTCTTATTTATTTTCCGGAAATGAAAAACGCAAATGATTTTTAAAAAATTACGGTTTTTTCTTGTGTATTTTGTTTTTTTCAATAATTTATTGGTTTCCAGCAGCCGAATTTCGATTACTGTAAATGGGGCATCAATAATCCCGGAAAATTTTATGAAACAAATAACAAAGCATTGTTATTGCATTGGATTGTTCTAACTTTGACATTTCCCGAACTGTCACTAGGAAGAGAAAAGCAAAGAGCGTTCGGAGGAAATTTCAATTGTTCGTGTATACGAATTTCTACATGGCGAAACCCCATTTATCTTAGTGAGGCGAGAAAAGCAAAAAATATGAATAAATCTGTTGTGAAGACACAACTGTAGCCATGCTTATAATGTTCACTACCAAGTCTTTAATAATATGAGCTGTTTTTTCAAAGTACGAGTATTTTATGGACAAACTTTGCTGCATTTGAAATCCGGAAGTCGAGAAGGCGAGAATCTTCAACAGTGCTGAGAAGCAGACAAATTCCTAACCGACCTCTGGTGAAACTTCTTCTAACTTAGTTGCCAGTCATGTTCTGCAATATTTCCACATTCTTATTTCAAGTGACGGGTCGAAGTTCTGAAAATAAAAATTCTAGGCCATGAAGATGAACAACAAAGACCAGGAACAAACCCAAATCGAAGAGTTATAAGTTGATGAAGCTTTATTTAATATTCCTTTAGGGTTAGGTTCTCCAAAAATTTGTAGCTAAACCAAACTAAAGAAGAAAATCTTGCCCTCAAACTGGAAGAGTTGTACATCTTCCAAAGATTTAAGGGGAGGAGGGCGCTATGGGAAAAGACAAGGCACGCCTTGAATTTATAGCTCGTACAGTACATTCAAACAAAATAGCCAAAATGGTTCGAAAATATACTTTTGCAGTTAGTTTCTTTAAAATCTATGCAATATACAAAAAAGTCAAATATATAGGAGTCTGTTTAATTTACGGTAAAGCCATTTACGCTCGTATGATTACCGCTGATCAACTATGGCTTACGTTTGATCATTTAGGGTAGAATTAAGTAATCTGAAAAGTAAAAAAGTACACAAAACAAAAACAATGCGCAGAACGGAAGAGGAATCGATAAAATTCGATCTAGCTCATTGATTATTGACTTTTAGAAGCCATATGCAATAAAAAATAGAAAAAAAAGAATTTTGTCGCCATTCACTTCACCAATACGCGGAACAGACGAATTCAGCCTTCATTCAGAGATGCTTGAACACCAGCGCTACCGGTTGAGAAGTGAGCAACCTCTCGAACTGCACTATTTTGAGCCAAAACGGTGCGCGCAACGCTAGGGATATTGGTGCTCAACTTGATTGATCCGAATGTTTGCTTATCCTGCTCCACTGAAATAAGAAAGATAGTGTTATAAAAGAAACTGCCAGTGGTAGGCCTGTAAAATTTTTGCATTCAATCATTTCATCGTTGTGCTTACGTTTGAAAGTTTTATCCTTGATGTCACCCTGAGCAAAGTGCTCGCCGAGATTTATCACAGTATTGCAGAAGGGCACTTTTAATGGTGAACTATCTGAGCAGCACAGCCGAATCGCTACATGCAGCTCTTTGTCGGGCAATTTCTGAAAGCTGTAGTTAAATGTTGTCATGTAGTTGAACTGGATTTCGATTTCGTCGCCACTGCGCTTGCACTTGCTAGAATTCGACAATTCTACTTTTGGTGAGTCGTTCCAGTTCCAGTCAGAATTCATTTTAAATCCGACAGAACAGTTAGTTGCATCCGACGGGAGAATTTCCTTTTGAAACTTTACGCTGACAATATTCAGATTGTAAGTCTTTGTTCGGGCAGCTCGAATGTAGAGCTGCATCATTTCCTCCGTGACGCTAGCAAAGTCGGATTGCAGCCTTGTCGTTTCATGAGCTGCTGGCACAGCCGCTGCCACCGCTGCCGCATCTTCATATTTGGCAGAGTCAGCAGCCGGCCCCAGCTTCTTTGAGGCCGCCGCAGCAGCTTGAATATCGTCGAAGTCTAGAGCCGTTTTCAACGCATCGGTATGAGCAGTTATATCGGCCTCTGAGAATTTCGGAGCTAACTCCGATTCAACAAGTTTACAAAGGTTTTCTAACTGCTGAAGCCGTTCGCCGTAAAACTCGTTCCAATCGGACAGAAGTTTTGCTTTCGTCTTCGCCAACCTTGCCGCCTTGCTTGCGGCTGCCATCAGCGACTCGAATTCGGCCTAAATGAGAATTTTAGTTCAAGTTTGAATTCTAGCTTCGGGACGCATCATTTTATGTGTAAAATATTTAAATAGCCGTTTAAAGGCTTTTGTCACTCGTCCGGTAGTAATAATAAAAAAATAATTATTTTTTCTGCAACGATTAAGAAAGCCTATTAATAAAAATTAAAAAAAATGTTTTAAATAAGTAGTTATTGCATCTAAATGCCTCTAATTTACAGGCATTTGGATGGCGAAATTTCAACTAAATTTCGTTTTAACTAACTGCTTTACCATTGTGGTATTACTTGGAGTACTAGAAAAACAGCCTTCAAGTTAATTGGAAACCTGTTTACAGATTCCACGTACTAAAAACGGTTTGTCGGTATCTAGGTATGCAATTGATTTCGAAGCAAGCTTACTTGAAATAGAAGTCGATCGTCGCTATAATGTAAACCGCAAAGATTCCGATCGCAGTGCTCGCAGAAGCGCATCGAAGGTTTCCCGCATGGTCGCTGTTGAGCACCATTTTCTAAGGCTTCACATGGAGGCTTCTGGCTGTTTGTTTGTCCTGTCACATCCTTTGGCGCAGCCTTGGCCGCCGCAACCAGGATGCGCAGCTGAGAGTTCTCAACAGGTCTTCGCAAGTTCTCCTTGCACAGCGGGCATTTCGCCTCCCTGGGTCCTGAGCTGCTAACAAAACCTTTGTAGCAGGCCAGGCACAGTGAATGGTGATTCGCGCACACATAGTGGGGGTTATTAAAGAAGTCGAGACACACCGGACAGGTAACATCGTTCCTGTCGATTTTGGAATTTTGACTGCCAGCTGAAAAACAGATAATAAGATAAACTAAAGTTAATCCCACAGAGAATTAATATTATGCTGCAAGCTAAACTGCATTTAAAATTTTGAAACTCAGTAACTTACCTCCGCCTGAACCGCTCATTGCAGTGTCAGTTAACTCAGCTCTTAGGTAAAACACTTCGAAAAAACTGCTTTGCCGGCTCTATATGTATTATTCTTGCCGCATGTACATCAAACCTCACACAGCCTACACACAATTTATTTTTAACGCAAGCACTCTTCTCCTTGGGCAAGCTTTTCATTTTAAACACAATTGCATTGAGGCATCATTCAGCGCAGACGTGCTTTTCTGCATATTAGGCGCATGCAAATTTGTGCTATTATGCCTTCTTTTTGAGTAAGAATGGCCGTTCACATTGATGCGAGACAAACTGAAAATGAAATGGGTTACTGGCATTTAGTAGCTGGCTAAAAATAAACCCGTGCAGTGGTCTGAAAGAACACTAGAAAATTCAAGAAAATGTGTGTGTGTGTGTGTGTGTGTGTGTGTGTGTGTGTGTGTGTATGTGACGAATTAAATTCGGTAATTTAGGCAATGCATTGCAAATTTATTAAATATTTATTAGACTCATAATTATAATTTCGGATAGCAACCGATATATTGGATACAGATTAAGCAGTAACGAGGCAAATATTACTAAAGTAGCGCTCGAAATTTATGGAAATGTTTTGAAGGCCACTTTTCGTCAAAAAATACACTACGGAGATAGGAAGTTTTCATTTTTCAATCGGACATTAAAATCTCTTAACTTCTCTGAAAATGAAAACTTCCTATCTCCGTAGTGTATTTTTCGGCGAAAAGTGGATTTCAAAACTTTTTCCATGAAACGTGAGTGTTGCGTCCTGTGTATAGGTTGCTTTAGTTGTCCTTGTTACGAGGCTCCAGAGCGAGGGTGAGGAAATTATAATTTCCCCCAACATAAGGAAACTTAAAAATTTTGGAATTTAACATAAATGTACAAAATAAATACTACTTCAACGCGCATGGTAAGTAGTACGGTATACTGTACGTAATTTGATAAAATTTTAATAACGCCTCACTATTTATCAGTATCGTATCGACAGTATCGACAGTATCGACAGTACCGACAGTATGGACAGTACCGACAGTATCGACAGTACCGACAGTACCGACAGTACCGACAGTACCGACAGTACCGACAGTATCGACAGTACCGACAGTACCGACAGTACCGACAGTATCGACAGCACCGACAGTATCGACAGTACCGACAGTACCGACAGTATCGACAGTATCGACAGTATCGACAGTACCGACAGTATCGACAGTATCGACAGTACCGACAGTATCGACAGTACCGACAGTACCGACAGTACCGACAGTATCGACAGTATCGACAGTACCGACAGTACCGACAGTATCGACAGTACCGACAGTACCGACAGTACCGACAGTACCGACAGTACCGACAGTATCGACAGCACCGACAGTATCGACAGTACCGACAGTACCGACAGTATCGACAGTATCGACAGTATCGACAGTACCGACAGTATCGACAGTATCGACAGTACCGACAGTATCGACAGTACCGACAGTACCGACAGTACCGACAGTATCGACAGTATCGACAGTACCGACAGTACCGACAGTATCGACAGTATCGACAGTACCGACAGTATCGACAGTATCGACAGTACCGACAGTACCGACAGTATCGACAGTATCGACAGTTCTGACAGTACCGACAGTATCTAGTAGCTACTTTAATAATACTCATGTTAATACATAAAAATGCCAGGCGACCGCTATTTTAAAAGCTAAAGCTTTTAAATTACATGTCTGAATTACATGTTCATTTTACACGTTACACGTTTCTGAATTACAGGTTCCAGGACGCCCTTGGAAACCTTAGAGCTCTTGTAGACATATTTCGCGACAGTAAGATACCATAAAAAAAAATTCTCGCGAACCAGCTCTACAAGAGCTCGAAGGTTTCCAAGGGCGTCCTGGAACCTGCAGTAAGCGTACCATAGTCTTTGTACATTTACTTCTGAATTTCTTTGAATTAGACTCATTCATTGACAGAATCTCAGTCGCCACCTGGAGACTAGACCCAGCAAATCTATCGGTCTTTCCGTTAGTCTCTCTCTTATTTACCACCAATCAACAAAAGAAGAGCATGATAACGATATACCTATGAAAACGATATCACAACAAATGAAGTTTGTTTGAATGTTTCCCTTCCAGCAATCCGAGTTCAAGCGCCTATTCGCCAGTGGACGTCCTTCGTGATGTTATATACGTCGGCGAACTATGGAATGTGTCATGGCTAATAAGCTACGAACGCATTCGAACGTAACTAAACGCATCAAGAGAGTGTTCCACAAAATATTATTCTAAATAGTTACTTTAGAATTTATAGCAATTTTAAAGATCCTTGGGAGTGAAAAGTCTCAAAACTTCAGTCATAGAATAGAATGATATGCTACTCAAAGTAAAAAGTAAACACTGAGGCTGCTGAGTAGCAGAAAGAGCTCTTTTGTCTATTTGAGTTCAGTTAAAAATCGTAAGCTTAAAATAAGCTTGTATCCTTAGTGAGCGAAACAACACAATTTCTTGAGTTGTCAAGCAGCAATTTATTGTTCTTGTGTCCCTACATAGTGCGCATAAAATCGCAGTAATAACATAACGCTACGGGTCCCTCGGCATGCGAAACGCGTGGAACATTTACACAAGTGTTTTGCAGCTGCTTCGGGTTGGCTGGCATAGTCGCATAGAAACTGTTTGCTCTGGAATGGCTGGCGACGGCTCAAATTTTGGTCCATTAAGATGTTTGCTCTGCGCCCGACTCAGGAGTTTCTGGTGTTACATATGCATGCCTAAATTGGTTTACAGCCCACCCAGACTTTTCTGGAATTGGCAATCAAGAAAAGCAGAGAAACCATGTTAGCTTTCTTCTGCGGAATTTCCTGACATTCTCGGTCGCCTAAGCGATGCTGAATGTTTTTTGCCAGGAAATTCATTTTGCAGCTCACTTACAGGAAAACTTTCTAATGCTGGCAAACCCTTTGGCGGCGTTTTGAGGCTTTGAAATTTCGACAAACTTGTAATAATTTTCTCACCTTGCAGTCGCTATGGTGATATAAAATTTTTACACAGAAAGCTGTTTTTTCTTTCTAAAGCTGTATTAACTTTTTATTAGTATTGATTTTTACGTAGTTTCAACGACAGTACCGACAGTATCGACAGTATCGACAGTATCGACAATACCGACAGTACCGACAGTATCGACAGTATCGACAATACCGACAGTATCGACAGTATCGACAGTATCGACAATACCGACAGTACCGACAGTATCGACAGTATCGACAATACCGACAGTATCGACAGTATCGACAGTATCGACAATACCGACAGTACCGACAGTATCGACAGTATCGACAATACCGACAGTACCGACAGTATCGACAGTATCGACAATACCGACAGTATCGACAGTACCGACAGTATCGACAGTATCGACAGTATCGACAGTATCGACAGTACCGACAGTATCGACAGTACCGACAGTACCGACAGTATCGACAGTACCGACAGTATCGACAGTACCGACAGTATCGACAGTATCGACAGTACCGACAGTACCGACAGTATCGACAGTACCGACAGTATCGACAGTATCGACAGTACCGACAGTATCGACAGTACCGACAGTATCGACAGTACCGACAGTATCGACAGTACCGACAGTACCGACAGTATCGACAGTACCGACAGTACCGACAGTATCGACAGTACCGACAGTATCGACAGTACCGACAGTATCGACAGTATCGACAGTATCGACAGTATCGACAGTATCGACAGTATCGACAGTATCGACAGTATCGACAGTATCGACAGTATCGACAATATCGACAGTACCGACAGTATCGACAGTATCGACAGTACCGACAGTACCGACAGTATCGACAGTACCGACAGTACCGACAGTATCGACAGTATCGACAGTATCGACAGTATCGACAGTAACGACAGTACCGCCAGTACCGACAGTATAGATACTCAACAGTAGATACTCAACAGTATTATAGTTTTAGTTCATTAGTCAGAGTACTTCAATTCAGTGTGCAAGCGATGCAGTGGAAGTCCTCTACCGGACCAGAATCGCCAGGTAGTCGGCAACCCGACCGTGATCTTTCCACGTAGCGTTGATACCCAAATTGTAGAGGATCGTCGGAAAAGTAGTGAAATTAAAAAACGTGCACCAATCGCTGGGGGTGTCAATGATCACCAAGGAGCCAGTATCTGTCGGGCATAGCTGGGAAAATATGTTTATGAAAAAACGTCGCCTAACTAGGGAGCCAGACACGGAACCTTCGAGGCTGAAAAAGTTGAACTTTTCGTTTTTCAGATTCGTTATGGGGGCCGTCTCGATAAGTCTCTGACTGGTGAACCAGTTGGTCTGGTTCACTCGCTCAGCAGCGGTTCCAACATCGAACACCCATCGCATAACAACAGATGAGTTTCTGTAGACCTGCACAATGAACTGCTTGTAGACTAGGCTAGAAATCAATCGCTGCATGTCGTTGAGCAGACTCGACCTGAATGCGGCGGGCAGGGTTGCAGCCTCCGGGTGAGCCGGCTGGATCACGTAGTCGAATTCGGCAGCAACAGAATTGAACAGCTCCCAGGCTTTTTGACCGCTGCCGCTCTTGATGCTGAAGACGACGTGCTCAAGAGCGATGCGGCTAAGAGGCATTTGCAGAGTGTAGCTGCAGCTGCTTGAGCAGAGCTTGTATCGAGGGCACAGTGACGCAATCAACTGGCACGACTTTCCGGAGTTCTCGAAAACTATGGCTGAAGGGTCGGTGGACATGGCAGCCGCGATTGAGCATTGCAGTTTGTCTCCGGTGACCAGGGTGGCAGTCACTGAGCAGTTTGGGTAGAAGGCGTACTGCTTAAACTCGACTCTCTTACTGGGACACGTCGGCAAAGCCGAGGCTGCACTCTGTGCCAACAGAAGCAATACAAGCAGAATCATGGGTGTCTTGAAGAGCTTTGAAATTAACTTGAGAAATTTTTCAATAGCTTGGCTTCGTTGCTGTGAATTGATTTCTGAGAGCGAGATAGCTTAAATATTTCTATCCATAGCCAATCAGATGCCAGAGTCGACAGCCCAGACTTCATGCTAATCAATGGCCAATTCGCCATCTAAGTCAAGGACTTTTACTGCATAGGTAATTTTTCCCCCGCTCAATATTTTATCTTGGATTACTCAAAATCCTGAAAAATCCTTTCGCTCTACTTTAGTAGGCACAAGTGGGTATGTTGAAAGTAATTACGAAAGAATGCGATATTTTGGACTCAGCTTCTCTACGAAGCATGAGACGACGTCTTCCAATAACATGACTAAGTTAGGCTTAGCCAATACGGAGAAGGTAAAGGGAGTAAATATACTTGGAGAACATCGTAAAAGGCTTTTTAATCCACATACACTGCCGAACAACCGATCGACCAAGCTTTAGGGATCAAAGATAATTTTCAAACAAGTTTTTATACAGACCATTAAACTAAAAATATGAATAACTTTCTCCCACTAATTGTACTGCTCTATAACGTCATCTTCAATTTTCATTTTGCAACATCAACTGCCTGTAGCTCTAAAAGGCTTCAGTACAGAAAGTATGGCTTCCTGCCCAACTGCTCCGAGTCCCTCACGCTGAGCACCGGACGCGCTCACGATTGCGTTATGGCTGCAGCTTTGTCACCCGCCCTGTCTGCTGCGATCGTGTCTACTTCCGAGGCCGAATGTCACGTGACCACTGCCCAGTGTCCTCGCTACCTGTTGTGTTCCACCGACTGTCCCTACACCGTGCTCATGCCTGCCAGTGTACTCAACAGCCTCGAGCACATACGGATGAGCGTGAAGGGCGGCTGTGGTTACAAGATATGGGACGTGCTGACTGGGTCGGCATTGCCACCTGACCCTGTTGTCCAGCTGGCCCCTCCCAGCGCAGCTGCCCTGCCGAACGTCTTCCGCTCGAGCGTGCTGGACGACATGCAGCGCCTGATCTCCGGCCTGACTTTCAAGCAGCTCATCGTGCAGCTGTACAAGAGCTCCGCTGTGGTTGTGAGGCTCGTGTTTGATGTCGGGACGAACTCCGCCAGTGTCGACCTGACGAACTGGTTCAGAAAGGAGCGTCTCGTACAGAGCTTTCCGGTCACCAACCTCGCCAACATGAGCACGAACGTCTTCAGCATCAAAGGAGAAAATAGAGGCTCGTTTCAGAGACGTTTTTTTGTCAACTTTAACTATGGTGGCTGCA
The DNA here is from genome assembly GCA_002269645.1 of Macrostomum lignano. Taxonomy (NCBI): domain Eukaryota; kingdom Metazoa; phylum Platyhelminthes; family Macrostomidae; genus Macrostomum; species Macrostomum lignano. Next base: position 27,945 of record NIVC01002920.1, read on the forward strand.
ATAATGACCGCGGGCTCATGGCAGTCTTGGATTCCAACGATGACTATTGCGCAGCATACCAATACTCACAGCCGATTCCTCGAATCGTGTTTAGTTCGGATCCCAGTCGCACAATGGCGACGACAATTCAGGATGCCGAACATTTTGCCATTTTGGCGCGCTAAAGTTGAAAAATTATTAGACTACATATAACCAACGTTGGGATCAATGATACATATTTTTGCATATTACCATTTGTTTGCACGACATTAATTGTCTAATGGTTTACTCGTAGATATTTTTCGTTATCGAGTTTTGCTATCTTTCAGTGTCATAATTATATAATAGTTAATTAATCTTATTAATCTTTATTGATAGTAAATAAAAATTGATTACACCTGCCCTAATGGGCAGATGCGTAACCGACAGCTCAGCCGCTGCTATTGCCTGGCGCATTTGAAGGCTGCGTACGGCTGTTCAGTCCAAGGAACGAGGGGTCACCATGCACACACACCCTCAATTACCCCAGCTACATGAAAGGATGGCACCAAATTTACAGATGGGTGAGCTGAAGCAATTGCTCAACGACACAAACTGTTTCAAGGGGGTCGAGAATCGAACCCCCAACCTTTCAAACCTGAGTCCGACATTCTTACCACTCAGATACACGAGCCTCACAACCAAAATCCCCAAGATATTGGGTAACTTTTAAAAATGCTGCATTGAACTATTATTGAAAAGGTATACTTTTTAATGCTGTAGGTAGTAAGCCTATACATAATTTGTCAATAAAGTCAAGCGTAATGCATGACTAGTTTGTTGAGCTGCAAATTTTTGTGTCAAATAAAGTAAAAATTGATAGACTAATAAACCGACTCAATTCATTTACATCTTGTCAAGTTTGGTTTATTTGACTTTGGTTTATTTGACGTTTGGCTTTTGAAATGGAAGTCTTCTTTAACGATCAATGCAGAATTTTATTCAAACACAAAGGAAATTTCTCTGTATCTTCAATAGGAACACAAATTGCCGGAAACAGTGAGATGCATAGACATGTTATGATAAAATTTGATAGACATTGATAAGCCGATATTCACTGTGTCGTGAATAGGGTCATTGAGCGAGAACCGGCGACCACTTTTAGCAGCAATAAAACACGCTTTTAGTTTTAACTAAGTGTTGCATTTGACTACATGAGCCCAGCATTGTCAGCCTTTGCCTAAAAGCATTGTAAAACGCATTTATGTATTTACGTTGTTGCATAAAAGCTCCTAACACGTCTGTATCTACTCTGGTTTAGAGTCAAATGTCTCTGAGATACAAAGCAAATACTCTATATTAAGCAGTTCACACCTAATGGCTGGCACGACACCGCCAGTGGTGTTCGCAGATAATTTTGATGGTATTCACAGATACAAGAATTCTAGATAACTCACTAGTAGGGTTCGGAGTTTGTCATTCAGTTAAACTACTTCTAAATAGCTCGTAAGTAGTGTGATGCGAGAATTATACGTTATTTACGACAAATTGGTTTTGAAAATCTGTTTAGATATAAATAAAATTTATCTTCTTCAGAGCTGACAAACGTCTTTATTTATCCAGTTTATTATCCGTGCGCTATTTTTGACATGGGATGCCTCCGCTTTCAGGTCATATAAGTAAAAATAAGTCTTGAGTAAAAATTATCTTTAAGCACCAAGGGGCTTTAGCACCAAGGGGCTTTAGCACCAAGGGGCTTTAGCACCAAGGGGCTTTAGCACCAAGGGGCTTTAGCACCAAGGGGCTTTAGCAAGGGGCTTTAGCACCAAGGGGCTTTAGCACCAAGGGGCTTTAGCACCAAGGGGCTTTAGCACCAAGGGGCTTTAGCACCAAGGGGCTTTAGCACCAAGGGGCTTTAGCAAGGGGCTATCCAAACAAAGATTCTCAGAATATTTGTTGGGATAGCCAATTCAAAAAAACCCGTGTGAATTGCTGGATATTTGCTTGGATGGCATAAAATGCCAGTCATATTTGAGCGCATCGAAGGTGATTGACAGCCAGGTAACGCGAAACCGCCGCGCATGATTGCATCTTAGCTAATAATTGGTTAAGCACTCTCCGAACGCATCTGGATCCCATTTAGCTCCACTCTGCCACAAGTATTCCATGAGTTTATATGCTATCGTGATATGATTCCGCTATCTTCCGAACGGAAAGTTGCAAAAGTCAAAATTCCATGTCACCTACATGTAGCTCTTCCTGCCATTCACAAATCCAATTCGAGGATAGCATGGAGGATTCGAGGATAAAGCTGGACAGTCAGAAAAAATCATGCAGTTTAGATGGAATTTCTACATCTACCTCATAAATTGTATGCATTGAGAAGTCCCTTATTTAATTAAATTCTGTCAGCCATCGCAAATATGTAACAATTGTTTCCAGATTCATTTGCCAGCCCGAAAGATTATTCGGCTCAGGTATAACATTGATTTTTTCAGAGCGGGGCAGTAGTGCTTGCGCTGGTCTCTTTCCTGTATTTTCTTTTCCGCTCTCCTCATGGGCGCGCTGGATTAAGCGAGAACCGCAGCACGAAAGAAGATCTCTAACATTTTTGGTAGCTACAGCTACCAAATCCTCAGTGGCCACCCTTTGTATAACAAAGGAATGTGGAGGGCAGGTGGGTTTAGCAAAAAAGCATTCTTGTTTTCCCACCGTGTGTCTGGGCTTCAATGCAGCGAAGTCAAGCAGGTCCAACATGTTCAATGAGGAGGTCCAAAGCTTGGATGAAAAAAATCGATATTACTCGGCTCTGCATGATACAATATCGATTTTTTCAGAGCGGGTGGCTGCAGTAGTGTTTGCCCCGATCTCTTTCCGGCCTTATCTTCTCTCTTTTCTCCTCGTGGGTACCCTGGAGAGAGCGTCTCCAGCATTTTTCAGCAGTTATCCAGACAGCACAGCTTCAGTGTAGTGGATTTTTTACCTTTGTCAGAAGCCAGGTCTTGAGACAAGAATTTGGCCTCCAGGGTCTTCAGGTGCATACGCGTAGAATATTTTGAATTTCTATAGAAGCCTTCTAATTTCAGCAAAGTTACTGTAAATTTAAAGTGCCATGAAATTTATTTATTAGCTACCTTGTACAGTTGATTCAATGTAGTTTATTCGGCATTTTAATTTCGACTTGGGACAGAACTTTTGCATGCACTGGAGCGCATTCCTTCTGGCAACTGGCACTTGGAGTTCTACGAGCTAATTAGACTCGTGCTGTTTATAATATAAATTTACTGAGACAACTAGGAACATTTTTATGATACCTTATTTTTTAGGACGGTCAGGACCATGTGCTGATGTTGAATTACGTTGGGCAGCATAAGAGATAAAATACTTCTAATCCTTCTTTAGAAACAATGAACATGGAATTAATAGGATTATGGTGGCAGGGGAAAATTCTCTTAAGTATTATGTTGGAAGATATTCGAGCTCATTCGATACCCCTATACTACCGATATCTGTGGGAATAACGAATATAGAATCCACGCAATTATGAAGGAAGCGAATTATTCCCCATTATGCTTACCACTTGTCTACCCAATCAAGTACCCCAGAATTGAAGCAGGAGTTGATGAGCAGGTTGCAGCAGCCGGAGGCTTCTTGTTAGATTTCCTCATTCGCTGCATCAATCTTCGCCAATGAATGCCAAGGCATCACAGGAGAGTCTACTGATACAGATAAATACCAAAGTCCACAGTAAGCCACAACATCCCGCGTTTTCGCTCCCACAGCGGCAAAAAGAACGATTTCTGTATGTAAAGCTTTGCTGTTTTGCTTATCTAATCGGAAGTAAAAATGGAAACTCTACATCTCATACCGCTAGTATTATATGCGATCGTGAGTACATTCTCTTCGGAAGTGATTGCTGATTGCACCCATAAGCAATTGCAGTACAAGCGACACGCATTTCGTCCGAACTGCTCTGACCTGATGACGCTGAGCACAGGAAGTGCTCAAGATTGCGTTATGGCTGCAGCTGTGTCTCCCGTCCAGTCTGCCGCGGTCGTGTCTACTTCCGAAGCCGAATGTCACGTGACCACCGCCCAGTGTCCTCGCTACCTGCTATGCTCCACCGACTGTCCCTACACTGTGCTCATGCCTGCCAGTGTACTCAACAGCCTCGAGCACATACGGATGAGCGTGAAGGGCGGCTGTGGTTACAAGATATGGGACGTGCTGACTGGGTCGGCATTGCCACCTGACCCTGTTGTCCAGCTGGCCCCTCCCAGCGCAGCTGCCCTGCCGAACGTCTTCCGCTCAAGCGTGCTGGACGACATGCAGCGCCTGATCTCCGGTCTGACCTTCAAGCATCTCATCGTGCAGCTGTACAAGAGCTCCACCGTGGTTGTGAGGCTTGTGTTCGATGTCCGGACGAACTCCGCCAGTGTCAACCTGACGAACTGGTTCAGAAAGGAGCGTCTCGTACAGAGCTTGCCTGTTACCAACCTCGCCAACATGACCACGAACTTCTTCAGCATCGAGGGCGCCACTGACTATACAAACTTGAGAAGATTTTTCATTAACTATAGCTACGGCGGATGCGACATTGACAAAGGGTTTATGGCTATTCTAGATTCGAAAATTGACGTTTGCTCCATGTACCAGTTTTCAGAGCCGATTCCTCGCATTGTCTTCAGTTCAGATCCGACAAAGTCGATGGCCTCAACACTTCAAATTGCCGACTACATGGCTATTCTAGTGCGCTAGTTTGATCTGTGCGTTCAGAATTGGTCACAATGCTGCTTTGACGGGCGAGTTATTGACACAAGTGATGTCGTCGGTGATCACTATGTGGCACTACTGAAAACTTTTTACTAAACCTCAAAGCTAACGTAATTTTCATTTTTGTTGCTGTTAAAGGTCAAAAAGTCTAATTTGGGTGTCAAATTTCTTGTCTCGTATCTATAGTCAAGTATTTTATATAGATTTCTATACTTCTATCATTTTGTATCTCAAACTTGTTTATTGGGGGATATTAATCGCACGAACACCCCCGGCCCTACCGCGTTGGGAAACACACTAGGGGTCTTGTCGCGAGAGTTATAAGCTTAGGAGAAAAAAGCTGTGTTTCCAACAAAGAACTAATTTTTGCGTTTTTTGAACAGATCTGTTGTAAGCCGTTTCTATTTTTGTTTATTAGCTACTGAGAACGATCACATGTAACGTTATATTCGTCCATTGTTAATAAATTTTCTCTGCATTATATTCAGTGACAGCAATTTTAAAGAAGTCCCTTAAAGTAGCTAGCTTTCCTCTTCAAATACACTTATTGCCTCCCTTTGAGCTCTTTGCAAACAGAAAAGTAACGACTCTAAACTTTTTAAATTCACACCTTTTCAAGGCTTTGTATTGGAGCTCCTTAAAAAAAGAAAGTAAAGAGGTGCCTCAAACTTATGATTGGCACATAACTTTAAAATTAGCTAAACCTTTTTCACCTGTAAGAAATTCGTCAAAGAATGAGCAGCCATTTAGCACATATGGATTTAATTGCAATTTGCATCAGCAGATGCTGCAACTTAACAAGAAGATTCAGAATTGAAATCTGAAGTGCTACAAAAATTCTCATTGCAATTCTACCAGCTGCATAACTCTCATATTCGTATCTGCAATGTTATGATAGTTGCCTATTCTCACTACGTATTGACGAAGAAAAATATTCTAAGCAAAATTACAGGTGTATATACAATGCCTGTTTGTCTGCCCGTCTGTCTGTCTGTCTGTCTGTCTGTCTGTCTGTCTGTCTGTCTGTCTGTCTGTCTGTCTGTCTGTCTGCTTCAGGTCTGAATTTGGTGGCTACTGGTCTTCAGTCAGGCGAAACTCCTGGATTTTCAACAAGTGGCACCAGTTAACAAAGGACATCTACGAGTAGTTGGGAATTTTTACAGTGCCAATGGCCCAGCATCAACAGTAGGGATTGGTCTCTCACGAATTTATACGTCATCGTGAAGCTATCGACATCGACGTCTTCAACACGTAGCACCGACACACTGTTGTGAATATGTCAGACTCGTTTTTATCATAGACCCTGTTGTGAACTTTAATGATATATAATACAATTGTCAATTCACCATGCGATACGAGTACCTCAGACGCAAGAAAATATTTTAGACTGAATATTTGTTCACCAAGTGACACAGTCCATGTGGGTGTGCAACTCCTAAGTGCACACCGCTGACAAAAACCTGCGGATGAATGCCGTGCAGATTTACGCGGACGGGGCAGTACTCAAGCATCCTATTTACCAAAATTTGAGCTCATTAGATCGATGAGACCAACAAAGACGGCGGCTTGCACCAGTGCAGTAGGATCAGTGTAGGCCGAATTGAGAGCAAAGCAAAACAGTTTATTTGTGAAAATTAATTTGAGTTGGTACGCTAGTAATACAAAATTTGACGTTATTAAAAACAGTTAAACAGTTAAAAACAGATAAATTTGTCTGTTACTATGTCTGAATGATATTAGCAAAAGCACATTCACATAGTTTAAAACAGTAATAATGTAAATTTATCGATAACAATATTAAAATATTATTTGTTACAATACTTCGTTCGTTATAACTAAAACACATCCACATTATTACAAATAGCTAGTCATAATTCATAAAATAAAACTGTTTTCTACAATCTACAATACTGGATTTGTAACAAAACACTGCTTATTTTTCACATTGAGAAACAGCTTGCAGAGATGATTCCGTCTCAAATTTTTTTCAAACGTACTTAGGCTTGAAGAGCCTAAACGATCTATGTAGAAGTACTGTTAAGTAATTTATAACGTATGAAAATGTAAAAGTATGGCCAAGTTAAAAACCAACTGCTTCTATGTCACTCGCAGACAGCGTACACGTCGAACTCGTCGTCATAAACGCCGATGAGGTCGTCAATGCCGCCGCAAGTGCCCACCATCGTGCCAACAATGGTATCGATAGCACTTTTCGCCTTGTCAATTTCTCTCCTTTGTTCGTCAGTCGGCGGAGGTCCGACATTCTCAAGGCCGAAGGTCGCTTTGGAGGCCTCTACCAGACCCCGCAGCTGGTCAAATTTGGCTCTGGCGGCTCTCTGGTCATCAGAAGCGAGCGCTGCTTGCAGGGCGGCCGCCTCCGCCCGCTTGCGAACTGCCAAAGCGGCCCAGTCGGCCTTCGGTGTGGCGGAGTTCAACAGGTCCTGAAGGCGCTTCTTCTCCATGTCGAGAAACTCAATCAGACCCACGATGAGGCTGTTCCAGGGCTGCAGTGAAGCGTTGACTCGGTCAGCCTCTGCAGTTTGTTGCTGCACCCGATCGACCAGATTCGTACAATCGGCCTTGCGTTGAATTGATTTATTAAAGTTTGAAATATTGTATAAAAAGTGTAAATAAAGACTACTTCTGAAATTCAAAATTGCTAACTGTTGAGTCGACGTAAAAAATTCCAGTATTTGCAGCGGCAGAATGCTCTCGTACTTGACGTTTCATGCAAAGCAAGCAGAACAGGGAATAAACGTCAAACATTCCACTAGAGGCAAATTGAAACGACTTTAATGCTGACTTTTACCTCGAACTGCATCCAATGAATGCTGAAGTGCCGGCTGCACAGCCGCCTGTCGCAGTGCCTGCACTTGACGAAGACAGGGATGGTGCACTGGCCAGCTTCGTCCTTCCACCGGCAGGTGGCGCCCTCTTGGGGTATCAGGTGAGAGGAACTGATGAGCCTCTCCATTGTGCTGTTCTGTAGCGGTTTGGTGCTAAGCTGGCTCCTGCATATTGGACAAGTGCTGGCTTCCCGAAGAAGCCGCTCGTAGCAGGGACGGCAGAGCGTGTGATGACTCGCACACACGTAGAGAGGGTCAGTGAAAGTTCCCAGACACACAGGGCATTCTAGGTCTTTGTTAGTTTCTTCACCTGATTAAGATTGGATCGAATTGTAGAATGAGCAAGAATCTTTTGAAAAGCACCAATTATTCCACAATAAAACGACTAATCTTATATATTATATTATAGCAGTGCATTGTAATACATAGTAGGGCCTTAATATAGTGCAAACCAATTTGAAAACTAACAAATCAGCATAAAAAATTTACCTGCATCGGTTTCATATTGACTGTAACAAAGGTTCAAATATACTCTTGAATCAGCCATGCCGTAATTTCTCAAACACCAACAAACTGGAGATTAAAAAGTCGTTTTCAATTTTTAACCAAAAGTTTAAACGGCCCTAAAACACTTATGTAGGAATAAAAAACAAGCAGTCCACAGGATGTACCGTCTTTATTATTCTTGCACTTTGCAGAAGCTTTTTTGCTTTTGATAGATTGTACGTACGAGAAAACAATACTTGGATTTGGAAACTGTTCGTTTCTACTCGTATTTTAGTTTCTATTTTTAGAGCAGATAAAGTAGCTTAGTTATTAATATTTATTTCGCCACCTCAGTACTTTATGCAGACTGCATGTACATTCAGATTCAGTGGCTGCAATGCATTGGAAAAATAAAAGAAGCATCCTTAAGCATTTTACCACCATATAACTTCATTGCCAAAGTGGCCTCGAGGTGGCCTCGTGTCAGCCAGCGATACGGTTATACCTGCAGTTATCGCTGAAGATGGGTTGGATAGAAAACTGTTTAATGTGAAGTAGAGGCTGTGGTAAAAAATATGCTTGAGAAGGCAGTGCGACCTTGTTGAGAATTCCGTTTCTTTTAATGCAGTGCTGTTGTCATTTAAAGATATTTTATGCATTCAGAGTACATTTTTGTGCAGCGGAGGGCAGTTGCAATAGCATCTGTTTTTATCGGAGAGGTACTTTATTTTACATCTGCCTTTTATTCCTACAATTTACGAGCGTATTATCTTAGCCTTGAAGAAACGCTTCTCATCGTACAATCAAACTCTGTAGCTGCCACTTTTGGCTTTCTGATTTTTGGTGCTAATTACGGAGGAGCAATGCTTTTGGCTTTGCCAAAGCTAGTTCTGTTTAGCTAATCTCTCCAGTTCACGGTGGGCTCTTCTTTGAGCCTGAAGTTGAACATCAAAAAAGCTTAGTGTCAAAAATAAAAGAAGCGTCCTGTCAAACATAAGACCAACGAATTATTGCTGAGCTGTAAGGGCTCATGGGGGAATATCGGAAATGCCGTGACTTTCAGCAACTTACGGTTAAAGATAGGGTTAAAGTTAGGATTAGGAACCCTTAGGGTTAAAAAATGAAATGATGTCAAGACTCATGAGGGAATTGCTGAAATGCTGTGGCTCGTAGGGGTTGCTCAGATGCCAAGGGTCAATTGCGAGTTGATGGTAGGCCAAGCTAAAGGTAGATCAACGGGAGAGTTGGGATGAAGCCATGGCCTTAATGGAGGCTTTGATGCCTTTGGTAAAGCTGCTTTGATAAATAGGTCGCCTTTTCTGCATTAGAAAGCATACGAGAAGCTTCTGCAAAGCTTCGCTTTTGTGAAATGAAATCAAACGATTAACATAATTTATAAGTTAATTTAGACAAGATGTTTTACTTTCTAATAATAATAATAATAATTGATTACACCTGCCAGATGTGCAACCGACAGCTCAGCCGCAGCTATTGCGCGGCGCATCTGAAGGCTGCGTACGGCTGTTCAGTCCAAGGACTGGGGCAGCTAATGCTGGCACCCATTTTACAGCTGGGTAAACTGAAGCAGTGCAGAGTTAAGTATCTTGCTCAAGGACACAAATTGTTCCAGTGGGATCAGAAATGGAACCCCCGACCTTCAGGTCGTGGGTCCGACGCTCTGACCACTAGGCTACTATCCCCTTTTTATTGAATATACTTTCAAGAAAAAAGAATATTTAATATCTATTTTTGTATTCTCCACCAGCCTTTATTCTCCACTAGATTTACTTGATCTTGATGGAACTTGATCTGGATACTGCAGTTGACACCCATGCAGCTTTACATGTACAGCCAGAATTGTAACGAGAATGTTGCAAATTTTTGTAAGATTTATTTGTTTCCTGTTTAAAGCTATAGGCTCGGTTCATTATTTGAATTCAGATTCAGAATCCGGTTGTGAAACTCAAATAAGAAATCTACATGTGGCAGCTGCTTTACTTGTGAGAGTTTGCATTCGGCATCGGGTTAGTGCGACATGCAAACGTTTATATTAGCAGCTGCTAACTCTGATATTTAACACCGATCCAGACCGGGCTAACTAAAATTTTTCCCAGCGCGTTCACTTTTTTGTGGATGCTGCAAATGGAGGTTCTATCCTATATTTAGTTTCGATGGGGAGGCGGCTTGCTGAGATACCAAGGGCCAATTGGTATTTGTTGTTAGGTCAAGCACAAAGGGAGAGTTATAGGGGAGGGGGCAAAGGGAGGCTTTGATGGCAAAGCTCGCGTGGGTGATGCTTTATTGCCCAAAGCATCATTTCCCTAAAATACTAACAATAGCGACTGTACAAGATCATGGGGAAACTTCTAAAATTCTAAAATCCATTCTTTGTTGCCTCATCAATATAAACGCTGATTGCTAGTATATCTTTCTAATAATTAGCAAGGCCATGCAAAGCTAAATTTAAAGATTTTAATAACCAAAAGAACCAGATTTTGTAATGTCTAAAAAATCTGTTACGAATATTGTGAAATGTCTGCCCTGTCTTGACAGAAAGGAGACAGAAAAACTAATAATGGTGCTACTTTCGCAGATCCTTGTAAGTAGTATAATAGATATCACTACATTTACGCATCCAAAGCATTAAACTTGAAAGTGGAGCAAATCTTCATTGTCCAGTCAGAGGAAAGATAGAAGAGGTCAGAGGTGAGAGATGCATTTAATAGAGGTAAGAGAGAGAGAAGAGAGACCGAATGAAATTTATATGCAACATTCAGCTTTTATGATTAGTTTATAATTTATAGTTTCACTAAATTAAGAGTTGACGTCACCAAGAACTGATACTGATACCTGCAATAATTTTGCGATTTCAGGGCCGGTTTTACTGGCTCTGTAATCGGTTTTAGTGACCGGGGCCGGTGCCTCTGCCAAAGCTCATAGAGGTGAGGTTTGGGTGGGGGTGAGGGTGCGGTGTGTGCAGTGTGCGTTGTGTGGGGTGGTGGGGGTTGGGGTCACGCTGGCCCTTTTATTCGCGCCTTCTGCCCCTCAGTGTTGGCATGCTTGGCTAAATCTTTTTTCTGTGTGCTTGCCTTTGCATTTATCCTCTGCTTTTATCCCTCTGATTTTACCCGTTTGCTTGTACGAGCTAACACGTTGATTTCGAGTCAAATACACTCGCTTCGCTGGGTTCGTTTCGCCCGCTTTTTCGTCTTCTCCTTGTTCCTTTCGGCCCGGTTGGCTAAATTTTATCTTTTCACACCTTGACTGTTTTCATCTATCTACGAGCGTACTATCGTAGTATCTGAGAATAATCTAATCAAAAAGACGAAACATATACATGTAGGAAAAATAGGCAATGCACGAGGTTAAGACAAGCATATGTAGTTTCTTTGTCACATGTGAAAACTGCTTTCCATGCGCACACTTACGCTTCTTTTTTCGTCCAGTGTTGCCTAAACGAATCTTAAAACAGAAACGATGCCCCGGTATGACCACAGCAGCGCCCTCAACGCGTCCTTGAAGCCGTAGCCGTCCTGCAGGTGCGTCTACAGGCCGACGACTTTCAGTAATGGTTGAAGCGCTCGAATGCAGCGTTGCCTTGCGGGTGGTAGTGCCGCGACTGGCGGTGCTGGGTGCCGCAGCGCTGGAGGAAGTTTTTGAAATCATCGGGCATGAACTGCGACCCGCCGTCCGTGCTGATGCTCTTTGGGAGTCCCCAGCGGCTGAACCACGTCGTTGGGGCGTTGATCACATCAGCTGTGGTCCCTGGGGACATGCAGGCTGCTTCTGGCCACTTCGAATGCGGGTCGTACAGCACCAGAATGAAGCGACATGAGTTCGGCGCCGAATGCAGCTCCCCGAAGATGTCGAGCTGAAGCTCCTCCCAAGGTCGCGTCGGCCACTTCGTCGGAGTCATCAGCCAGCACCGTTTTGGATGTCTTGAAGTTTTTCTCGCTGAGCAGGCAGGCCTCGCAGTGCCGCACGAACTCCTCGATTTGGCTGTCGATCTGCAGCCACCAGACCGAGTCCCCGCAGTGCTGCTTCATTCTGCTCACTCCGAGGTGCTCAAAGTGGGCCAGCTGCAACGTCGTCTTTCTCAACAACGCGGGGATCACCGCGCGCAACCCATTCGCCAGGCACTTGCCTTCGTTCCAGACTGTGAGCTGCTCCTTGATCCGCCAGAACGGCTGCAGCTCCGGCCTAAAGCTGCTTGATGGAACTCGGCCAGCCCTCAAGCGTCATCTCGATCGCCTGGCTGATCACCGGGTCCTGTAGAGATGCCTCAGCCAGTTCGCTTGGGCTCACGATCTGCAGCGCGCCAGACCGCAGGACGGCGTTCACCTGGAGCTTCGCTGGGTCCTCCTCGCTGCTGTCGTTGCGCGCGCCGTGTTGCGACAAAAAGTCCGGAACGGTGTTCTTTTCCCCGGAACGTGGCAGACCTGGAAGTCGTACGCGTGCAGGCGGTCGGCCCACCGGTGCAGTCTTAATGGCAGGTGCCCGCTGCCCTGAGCCGTCAGCGACGTAGTCTGCGCTTGATGGTCCGTGTGCGACTCAAATCTCCGGCCGAACAGGAAATAGTGCCACCTCTCATAACTCTCATGCCTCTCGCATGCCAATGCCTCTCTTTCAGACGCGGAGTCGCTGACAGGGTTCGGGATGCAAACGCAACTGGTCTCCGGACGCCGGCGCAGTCTTCTTGAAGCAAAACTGAGGTCATTGCAGATTCGGATCTTACCGTCAGGATTTGGGACGACCACCAGATTCGAGATCCACTCGGATGCCTGGATCTCCACGACGATCCTGTTGAGAGCCCCATCCTCCAGAGCGACGCCTACAGCTGAACCCTGTTGGGAAGCTGCGACCCCCAGGTCCCCAGTAGAGCTCCCGTCCCGTGTCCCAGGGAGACGCAGGAAAATGACAGAGCAGAACTCACGAGCTTCCGTGAAAAAGCCGATGCAGTTCGCACTTTGCTATGGTAGACAAGTAAGTTTGTTTTGAAGTAGCCAACGATAGGACCAAGAAAACGCAAGGCCGCGGCTGCCCAATAGACAGCAAATTTATTATATTATATTAACTGATATATAATATATATAATATATTATTAATTAATAATAATATATTATTAATAAATAAGCTCCATAATAATATATTATGGAGCTTATTTATTATATCAGTTATATCAGTTATAATATATACTTTCTTTATAATATTATAATATATATATAAGTTATAATATATTTAAGGTACTTTCTAATGTATTTAAAAAGGTAAACTAACTCAGCTAGAGGCTGGATGTTTTTAAAGTATCTCACAGTTAAAAATATAAATTTCGGCACCCTTCTCTACTGCAAGTCGTCTCCGCTGCACATACATAAACTCTTACTCTTCTTGAACTTTTAAATTTGTCATTTATTCTTACCATTTTGCATCTTTGTCTTGATGAGATGATTTCACCTTACATCATCTAGCCTCTACAAGAGTTATTTTACCTTTTTAAATTTCATTACAAATTTCGGAGAACTGCTTTTTTGGTTGAGCGTGTGCAGTGTTTGCTATTGCTAGTTCTCCTAGCTAATGCTTCTTTGATAAAGTGGGCTTTTCTCTGAGCCTGAAGGTAAACGGAGGGAGCTAGTTAATAAACAAGCTGTATCACTTTGTACGCCTGATCTCTCTGGCGCTTTATGCTGGGCCTTTTCATCTCCTCGCTGCATCCGTCTCTTCAGGGCTACGAGTACTCTAAGATAGATTAAGTTCAACAAAGTTCAACATTGTTTAAGAACAATGGTTAATGCCTACACAGCCTGGGGATCATCGTTTTACGCACAGACTTTCAAAATCAAGAGAAAAGTACGAATGCTCTTACAAGAAAACATTTAGCTCGTGTTTAGTCTTGCAATCCATCTTATAGCTACGCTTTTTTGAAACACAGAATAGATAGAAAAAGACAAATAGTGGTTGGTACTTTTGCATATCCTTGTAAGTAGCATGATAGATGCTTTCGCTGGGTTTCGTAGTAGATTTGCTCACGTATGCGTGAGGAAAATGTTTTGCTGGAATTTTTATATTTTAGAATTTTACACGTACTAAAAATTGGATACTCAAACATATATTTCAGCAGTATAGTTAAAATATGGAAGAGCAGGGCAGCTATTGAAACAGTAAACTACACTGGAATAAATAATTTACGGGTTTATAATAAGTGTTTTATATGCATAAATTAGTTTTACCTGTGTGCAGTTGCAGCTACACTCATACAAAAACTAGCTACTTAGGAAGTTTACAAGTTAAAATTTTATTTGCTTCAAAAAGTGAGCTTGAGTTTAGGAACTGAGGAGCCTGGTGCATTTCTAAATGTCACTGAAGTCATTGTGGAAATAGCAGACAAACTGCTAAATGGTGCTGGGGTTGGTGATAGTGAGGAAAAAATCTACATTCCTGAAACTCCTCCGACTTCATCGGGAATGCTGTAAGTTGTATGTCCTGAGTTAACTTCTTGCTTTTTTGTCATGGCTTTGAGACATAGCAATTGTTTGCTGCAATAGGATTATTCTGGGATGCCACCGCAAGTTTTAGTTGCAGTGTCGATTACGGTGTCCAGCTTTGATTTACAAGCTTCAATTTCCTTTTTCTGCTCACTGGTTGGAGGCGACCCGAAAGCTTTCGATTCCAGCTTGGGCGCTTCAGCAGTAGCAGCTTTCAGCCGGTCTGAGATGGCTTTGGCTTCCTTTAGTTGGAAAGATTGAAGGGATTTTTTCAGGCCCTCCGTCTCAGCCCCTCGGGAGGACCCGGCAGCTGCCTGCTCCAGCCTCTGCTCTGTGGCTCTCAGCAGCTTCTCCAGGTGCTCTTTTTTCTTACCGATAAATTCGATAAGATTTTTTATTTGAGCTTTCCAAGGCTGCAGTTTAGCGCTGACTTGTTCGCATTCCTTTGCGTCCTTCTCCACTGTGCTTAACAGGTTCAGGCATTCAGTCTGAAATATAAGCGTTCCGTTTTATTAATTTGAATTTGAATAAATATTAAATATGTTAGCTTCCATTACTTGAAACTTCAACCGATGATCGCTGAAGTGCACATCGCAAAGATTCTTGTCGCAGTGACCGCAGTTGACAAGGACCGAGTAGGAGCATTGGGTTTCGCCTTCGCCTTCGCCTTCGCAGGTGGCGCCGAGCAGCGCTTTCGAACAGAAAACCTTAATGAGCTTGGCCATGGCGGCGTCCTGCTTAGGTGTGATCAGCTTCTCTCGGCATTCCGGACACTTTGCTGCATAAGGGGTTGTCTCTAAAATGCCTCTGTGGCATTCCCGGCACACGGTGTGGTGGTTCGGGCACACGAAGCAGGGATCAGTAAAAATGGTTTTGCACACTGGGCAGCGCAGGTCTTTTATGTCTACTGAGCTCACGTCTAAAACTTTAGGGGTCAGGTATTGAATAGCGATTTTAAAATCCCAGTTAACGCTGTATTATATTCACATTCACCATAGTATTTAGAAACTAAAAAGGATAAAGATTAAGATTATTGTGCGGTCCGAAGGTGAGTCCAGTCACAAGAGAGGGACTAAACCAATTAATAAAATGCTGCATTCACATTTTATCTAAGCTTTGTGTCACAAATTGCGTGCGTGACACGTGATAGAAATCGTCTTGAGGTATCCTTGACCTCGTCGAAAAGCAACCAATTAGTGATGCCAACCGTATTTATTTATTTTTTTATTAGAGGCAGGGGGTTGTGTGCACCCTGGCGCACTTTAAGCGACATAGGCACACAACCGGCGAGAGGCATTACTGCCCATTCCGCCGACTCCCCTGAGCAGGCATACAAGCGCGCGGATACGTACGCAGGCACACACTCACACAGGAGTGTACAGCGGCCCTAACTTTATATTATCGTTAGGCATGTACACTTCACTGCGCCTTGGGGGGTTGGCCCTCAAGGCCGTTAATTGTACGAGCAGAGCCAAGCCGAGATTCCAATTCAGCCCCAAATTAATGTGACTGCACTTGGAATCGAGCCTGGGTCGCTGGCACACCAGAGCAGCTGCGCTACCGCTGGGCTACGGCCCCTGATGCCAACCGTAATTGATCATAGAAACTTAGTGGGGTCAGTAAAAGTATTTGTATTGAGGCGGACAAATGCCTGAGGGCGATTCGCATCAGTCAGTTCAATCTAGGAGGCGGATGTTGTGATTGGTGTAGAGATTACTCTGAAGTAGACGGAAGTTTGATGGGGCTTGGAGTTCCAGGGTGGAAATCAGTTTCACTCCAGCTCGCATGCATAAAAGCAATAAATCTTTGTTTGAAACTTTGCCTCATGCACTGACGCAACTCCATGTACGAGTACGAGCAGATGATGGAAATTTAAATGAAGCGCACTTGAAGCATTTCACCACTTTTTAACTTCGCTCGCAGGAATGTTTTTTAACTTACCTTTTAAAAGTGACATTGTGTAAGCAAGCCAGTGATACCTTTTTTTCTGCGGCCCAGGTTATCTCTGAAAACAGATGGGGTATTTGCTAGAAAAAAATTAGGGCGAAGCAGAGACTGTGGTAAATAAAATGCTTCAGAAAGCGGTGCAACCTTGTTTAGAAATTAGAGCGGAGAAGAGTTTGCAGAAGTGAAGAGTGACGAAATTTATATTTTTATCTGTGAGGTACTTTATTTTACATCTGTTTATTATTATTTTTATTTAGCAACCCTTGACCTTGAAGAGATAATTTCACCTTACAACCAACTTCCAGCTGCTACTTTTTGCCTTCTGAACTTTTAGTAAAGTTGCAGATGAGCAATGCTTTTGGTTGTGCTCGTATTTGGTTTAACTTTCTCGTAGTTCTGTTAGCTAGCTAATTTCTCCACTAATTCAACTAATTTCATTCATAAATATGGAAGCTTTTCGGGAAGTTTCTATTCAATCCTATCTATCTATCTATCTATCTATCTATCTATCTATCTATCTATCTATCTATCTATCTATCTATCTATCTATCTATCTATCTATCTATCTATCTATCTATCTATCTATCTATCTATCTATCTATCTATCTATCTATCTATCTATCTATCTATCTATCTATCTATCTATCTATCTATCTATCTATCTATCTATCTATCTATCTATCTATCAATCTATCTATCTATCTATCTATATATCTATCTATCTATCTATCTATCTATCTATCAATCTATCTATCTATCTATCTATATATCTATCTATCTATCTATCTATCTATCTATCTATCTATCTATCTATCTATCTATCTATCTATCTATCTATCTATCTATCTATCTATCTATCTATCTATCTATCTATCTATCTATCTATCTATCTATCTATCTATCTATCTATCTATCTATCTATCTATCTATCTATCTATCTATCTATCTATCTATCTATCTATCTATCTATCTATCTAGGCAACTTAATAAGCCGGAATAGGTAAGACTTGTCTCAGAAAAGGACATGTTTAGTAACAATGGTTAATGTCTTCGGCCTTGGAAAGCATCGTTTCAAATACATGTACAGACTGCTTGAAACCGGTGAATTCTGCCAATTTTTACAGGTACAAGTGCTTTTAAAAGCAGGCATTTAGTCTCTCTTTCACCATTTGGCTAGGCTTTTTAGAAACAAAATCGCAGGAGAAGTGGTCTTTCGGATCTCCAAGCTCGAATTTGTATCTAACTAACTAATAGATTGGCAAAACAGTAAGGAGTGTTGAGAAAAAGCAAGCGTAGTACATATTATCCTTGTCTAAAATGATTTCAATAATAATTTCAAACATGTTTCATCTCAACCTAAAAAACTTGTCGGAAGGCTGTAAGCAACGCCTTCGGTAACATTGTCTCACAAACAGTACCGAGTGCGTCGCAACCTTGGTGACCGCGTTTGGAAACGAACTAGGGGTCTTGTCGCAAGAGTTAGAAGTTTTTACGCTGAGCTGCTCTGCTCCTTATTTTCCTAAATTTTTGTTACGTTTTAACATACCAAACATATTGAAATAACTTTAAGAGAAAGAAGCAGTGTTGCAACAAAGAACTAATTTTCGTGCTTATGAACAGACCTGTTTTGTGTTACAAGCCGTGTCTCTTTTTTATTAGCTATTGAGAATTTCAGGTACTCTTTATTCGTCATGTAGTAGGGCTCCTTGGATAATACGTACTGACGCCGAATTACTAATAATGAAATAGGTTTTCTAATACATGCAATTTATTCACAGAAATACTTGTACAGGCGCCGATTATTAATGTACTGGAATTACGCGACGGTTGTACCAATTATTTTGTTAGAATGCACTGAAATATTTAGTATAAATACTGCTCGCACCAATTTGAAGTTTCGCGCTCGTCGTGGCCCGTTGAAGTTTGGCCCCTCCTTTGTTGCGACGGAACCGCTCTTAGTTGAATTGTGCTGGCTCATGTGAAGCCCGGCCTTAGTACATAGTCAGTTTGTAATAGATCTAGTTACTCGTACAAATATTCGACATGAGTACGAGTGATCTCGAAATTATGAACTATTGATTGAGAAGAAGTCGTAGATTTTAAGCTGAAACTTAATTGCTTTAATGTCCGGAGCGAAGAGGCGGAGACGGAGTGAGTGGTGATCGACAGGGGCGGATTTAGCCCCCCCCCATCCAAAGTAGCTTGACCGAACATATTGCGCCCCCCAAAAACCTAAACTTGCGCCCTCTACACTTGATTTTTCGCCCCCTATACGCATTTTTTGCGCCCCTAGCTTAAAAATTGGCGCCCCAAACTTGGACCGCCCTCCCCCCAAAATGAAAATCTAGATCCGCCACAGGTGATCGAGCACAGCAATGCAGGTCCCAAAGCGATTCGGAGGCGCATTATTCGAGTATATTGATTCGAAAATTAAAAAGAAAAAAAATTGAGCGGCAGCAGCGCCCTCTCGCGCTGAGCAGAGCAACATATAAATAAAGCACACGCACACCTGGGGTTAGAGGTGTTAGTCAGAGCACGTACAGGTACCTACAGCGCCTAAAACAAGTACAACGCGATAAAAAGGGGAGCAGCGAGGCAGGTCGCTCCGCCATCAACAATGGGTAAAGCCCACTTGCTTCACCCGCCATCAGATCATCTCAGGGTAAATATCTGTCGCACTCTATCAGATCATCTCAGGGTAATTATCTGTCGCACTCTATCAGATCATCTCAGGGTAATTATCTGTCGCACTCTATCAGATCATCTCAGGGTAATTATCTGTCGCACTCTATCAGATCATCTCAGGGTAATTATCTGTCGCACTCTGTCAGATAATCTCAGGGTAATTATCTGTCGCACTCTATCAGATCATCTCAGGGTAATTATCTGTCGCACTTCATCAGATAATCTCAGGGTAATTATCTGTCGCACTTCATCAGATAATCTCAGGGTAATTATCTGTCGCACTCCATCAGATCATCTCAGGGTAAATATCTGTCGCACTCTATCAGATCATCTCAGGGTAATTATCTGTCGCACTTCATCAGATAATCTCAGGGTAATTATCTGTCGCACTCCATCAGATCATCTCAGGGTAAATATCTGTCGCACTCTATCAGATCATCTCAGGGTAATTATCTGTCGCACTCTATCAGATCATCTCAGGGTAATTATCTGTCGCACTCTATCAGATCATCTCAGGGTAATTATCTGTCGCACTCTGTCAGATAATCTCAGGGTAATTATCTGTCGCACTCTATCAGATAATCTCAGGATAATTATCTGTCGCACTTCATCAGATAATCTCAGGGTAATTATCTGTCGCACTTCATCAGATAATCTCAGGGTAATTATCTGTCGTACTCCATCAGATCATCTCAGGGTAAATATCGGACGCACTTCATCAGATAATCTCAGGGTAATTATCTGTCGTACTCCATCAGATCATCTCAGGGTAAATATCGGACGCACTTCATTAGATCATCAGATCATCATCATCTTCGGCTGGTGCAGCATAAACGTCTATCCCTAGGCCCAAGCATCGCAACTACCATTCTTCGAAGTTATTTATTTTGGGATATTTGTCAGCTGAAATAGAGACCGCTTACTCAGCAAGTTAAGAGTTCGCGGACCGTTAACCCAATTAACCCGAGCCAGACGCTGAGTAATTACCGGTTTCTAATCAATTTTTCTAAGTTTTTGGGAGCCAAAATATGGCAAAAGTTTTCTAATGCGAGTTTGCTTTGGGGCGAATAAACCCGCCCAAAAAACCGGTAAAAAAAAATATACGAGCTACCGAGCAATTTTCACGTGTAGTCTCGATTATGGTGCTCAGCTTTGCTTTACAAGCTTCAATTTCATTTTTCTGCTCCTCGGTTGGAGGCAACCCTAATTTTTGCGAGTCCAGCTTTGGCGCTTTAGAAAAAGCAGATTTCAGCCGGTCTCCGATGGCTTTGGCTTCCTTTAGTTGGTCAGATTGAAGGGCGGTTCGCAGGCCGTCTGCCTCAGCTCGGCGAGAGGACCCGGCAGCTGCCTGCTCCAGCCTCTGCTCTGTGGTTCTCAGCAGCTCCTCAAGGCTCTTTTTTTTCACATCGATAAATTCGATAAAACTGGCGATCTGAGCTTTCCAAGGCTGCAGTGTAGCGCTGACTTTGTCACATTCCTTCGCGTCTTTCTCCACAGATTCCAACAGGTTCTCGCATTCAGTCTGGGAAGGAAAGCGTTCTGTTTTATTAGTTTTCGTGTTAATACCTGCTAAATACTTTAGTTTACATTACCTGAAACTCCAATCGATGCTTGCAGTAGTGAAACTCGCAAAAATACTGATCGCAGTGACCGCAATTTTTGGAGACTGAGTTGGGGCACTGGGTTTCGCCTTCGCGTACCTGGCAGGTGGCGTCGGGTGGCGGTTTTGAGTGGAATTCTTTGACGAGCCTGGCCATGGCGGCGTGCTCCGTCGGTGTGCAAAGCATCTGTCGGCACACCGGACACCTTGCGTGTCCGAAAAGGTGCGTCTCCAAATGGCGTTTGTGACATTCGCGGCACAGAGTGTGGTGGTTCGGGCACACGAAGCACGGATCAGTAAAGATGTTTTTGCACACCGGGCACTTCAGGTCTTCGTCCTCTCTTGAGCTCATATCTAAAAGTTCACGGGTCATCTGTTAACTAAGTATATTAAAATCCATGTTAACATTCTAGAATATGCTAAGCTACTATGTAGAAACGGAGAAGGGCATAGATGAAGAGTATTATTGAGCGGTCTGAAGGCAAGTCCAGTTCCTAAAGAGGGACCTATCCAGTTAATCGATGTATAGCACGAGTTGAAAAGTGGTTAAAGCCTGCTCCAGCTAATCAGCTTGTATGTGCCATAAGTAATTTCCAGTACTGTATAGATTTGTCTATCGCTTCGCTTCGCTCGCCTCGAGACCATTATTTGCGACCTCTGACTTTCTGACCACAGAATGCGCATTATAAAGCTATTATCTTATACTTAAAACTCCCTTGGTTAATGCAACTGCACATGAAGATGCAATGAAGAAAATTAAGAAGCGCACCTAAAGCATTTCACCACCCTTTTACTTTATCGCCAAGAACATACCGGACTGTATTTTCAATAATTCTGCAGTCAAAATTTCAGACAATACAGCTTGTAGGAGTGTTTTTACTACCTTTGGAAAGTGACCTTCCGCATTTCGATTTTGCGTAGTGAGCCATTTAGTTTTTGTCTGCGGTCCAGGTCGTTGCGGAGAGCAACTAAATTTTTTGCCAGAAAAACTAATGCGAAGCAGAGGCTTTGGTAAATGAAATGCCTGAGAAAGCGGTGCAGCCTTGTTTAGAACTCTGATTCTGCGTCCAGCATTGCTATTGTCGCTTCAAGCTATTTTATGCATTCAGAGTTCATGTATGTACAGCAGAGACGAGTTTGAAGCAGAGAAGAGTGACGAAATTTATATTTTTTATATTTTTATCTTTGAGGTACATTATTTTACATCTGTCTTTTATTCTTACCATTTAGCATCATGGTCCTTGAAGAGACGATTTTCATCTTGAAAGCAACCTCAATAGCCGCTACCTTCGCTCCCCTGATCTTTAAGTGCAAATTACAGATGAGCAATGCTTTTGATTGTGCTCATGTTTGGTTTAGCTTTCTCGTAGTTCTGATAGCTAATTTCTCCACTTTAGAGTGGGTTTTCCTCTGAATCTGAAGTTAAATGGTAGAGTTGTTAATATACGAACTACATCCGTCCGTACGCGCGTGATCTCTCTAACCTTAAATTCTCTATATCTGTCTGGCCCTCCTATTCCCGCTGTATCCGCGTCTCTTCAGGACTTCTCTAGACTGTTAAAGTTTAACAAAAATGAGAAATTATTTCAAATCAGCCGGACTAGATAAGACCAGTCTAAGAAAAGGATGTGTTTAACAACAATGGTTGATGCCTTCAGCCTGGGAAACATCGTTTCAAGAGCGGACTGCTTGAATCCTATAAATTCTGCCAATTTTACAGGTACGAGTGCTCTAACAAGCAGACATTTAATCTCTTTGTCCGTCCTGTGGCTAAGTTTCTTAGAAACACAAAATCGCCGGAGAGGTGGTCTTGCGGCTCTCCAGGCTCGAATTTATATCCATCTATTCTAATAGATAGGCAAAACAGTACGGAGTGTTGATAAAAAGCAAGCGTAGCACATATTATCTTTCTGTCATATCTAAAAATATTTGTTACGAATGATTGTGAAATATCTGCTTTTTTGACAGAAAGGAGACAGATAAAGACGAGTAGTGGGTGCTACTTTTGCATATCCTTGTAAGTAGTATAAAAATACTGCTACATTTATGCAGCCAGCGCATTTAACTTGAAAGTGGGGCCAAATGCTCTATTATCTAGCTAACTATGGTGAGAGAAAAATATTTGAGATATGAGAGATGCAATTAAGGGAGGCTGTATGATTTGTTTAAAATATATAGTTCTGATTGATGAAGAGTTGACGTCACCAATAACAAAAAGTGCAAAGTTGGAACTTTGCAGTAGGTTTTACTCTTTTAAGCTCTTACTCTTTCGTATACGCTATTATATTCTGTTTACTAATATAAGTGTAACATGTGCATAGCCCTTTACATGAGATGTAATTCGGTGCAGTTACAATGCTTAAAAAACCGGCTACTTGGTATGAAAAATTCCACTTCAGTTTAGAAACTGAGGAGACTGGTGCATCTCCACATGCGATTGAAGTTATTCAGCTCAAATCATTTCGAATTTCAAAATATATTAAGCAGCCCTTAATAGAGGGAAGCTTCTAAAAAGAAAATGGGTTAAAACATTGGTGGCACTGGGGAACTTAAACTTGATCTACGGGATCTACGGCATCCATCGCATTGACAATCCAACTCCGTCCTGAATGCTGTATGTGGTCTAGAAGATCTGGCTGTTTTGCTGTACTTCTTTTGCGGTGCGTGAAATAATTTTTTGACACCACCGCAAATTCGTGTTGCAGTCCCGATTATGGAGACCAGCTTTGCTTTACAAGCTTCGATTTCTTTCTTCTGCTCATCGGTTTGAGGCAACCCGAAATCTTGCGACTCCAGCTTCGGCGCTGCAGCAGGAGCAGCTTTCAAGCGGTCTGCGATGGCTTTGGCTTTTTTTAGCTCACCAGATCGAATGGAGGCTTTCAAGCCGTCTGCCTCAGCTCGACGGGAGGACCCGGCCGCTGCCTGCTCCAGCCTCTGCTCTGTGGTTCTCAGCAGCTCCTCCAGGCGCTTTTTTTCCACATCGATAAATTCGATAAGACTGCCGATCTGAGCTTTCCAAGGTTGCAGTGTAGCGCTGACTTTGTCGCATTCCTTCGCGTCTTTCTCCACAGATTTTAACAGGTTGTCGCATTCAGTCTGGCAAGGCAAGCATTCCGTTTTATTAATTTTCGTATTAATACCTGCTAAATACTTCAGCTTAAATTACCTTAAACTGAATCCGATGTTCACCAAAGTGCAGATCGCAAACATTCAGGTCGCAGTGACCGCACTTGACAAAGACTGAGTTAGGGCACTGTTTTACCCGGCAGGTGGCGCCGGGCGGCGGTTTTGAGTGGAATTCTTTGACCAGCTTGGCCATGGCGGCGTGCTCCGTCGGTGTAGAAAGCGTCTCTCGGCACACCGGACACTTTGCGGGTCCGAAAAGGGACGTCTCCAAATGGCGTTTGTGGCATTTGCGGCACAGAGTGTGGTGGTTCGGGCACACGAAGCACGGATCAGTAAAGATTTTCATGCACACCGGGCACTTCAGGTCTTCGTCGTCTCTTGAGCTCATATCTAAAACTTCAGGGGTCATCTGTTAACTAAGTATTTTAAAATCCATGTTAACATTCTAGAATATGCTAAGCTACTATGTAGAAACGGAAAAAGACATAGATTATGACTATTATTGAGCGGTCCGAAGGCGAGTCCAGTTCCTAAAGAAGGACCGAGCCAGTTGACAGAAACCCTGGAGACACAAATTATCTCGTATCTAAGCTAGGTGCCACACATTACATGCTGACATGTTACATAAAATATTCTTTGATATGAGCTGTCCTTGACTTCGTCGTCAAGCAACCAAGTGATGATACCTGCCGAACAGTAACATGATTGGTCAAAAAACAGTGGGGTCAGTAGTAGTAGAGGTGAGTCTGTTGTAGACGAAAGTTGCGAAAGGCTTTGAGTTCTGGGGTTGATGTCTGTTCGAAGCAAACTTGCATGCATAAAAAATAAATTTTGAAGGGAGTTTAAACACAATTAAAACTCCCTTCGTTGATGCAAATGTACATGGAGATCCAGTGATTTCAATGCAATGAATGGCACCTTGAGCATTTCAAGACATTTTAACTTCATTGCCAAGAGCATAACTGTATTGTCACTTATTGGCAAACAAAACTAAGTAACTGCGGTTGATACAGCTTGTAGAAATGTTATAGTTACCTTTTGAGAAGTGACGCTGTGTATTTGGGAGCAGCTGGGTTATTTGAGAAAAAACTTTAAAGGCGCAGCAGAAGCTGCGGTAAATAAAATATTTGAGAAGGCGAAGCAACCTTGTTAAGAATTCCGTTTATGCTTTTTTCATTTCAAGCTACTTTATGCATTTAGAGTTCATGAATGCACAGCGGAGACGAGTTGCAGTAGAGAAGTGTGACGAAATTTTTATTTTTGAGGTATTTTTTACACCTGTCTTTTATTCTTATCATTTAGCATTTTCGCTCCTGAACAAACGATTTTCACCTAACAACCAACCTGTAGCTGCTACATGTACTCCTCGCCTTCTAATCTTTGAGTGCAAATTACAGAGAAGCAATGCTTTTGATTGTGCTCATGTTTGGTTTATCTAGTTCTTTTAGCTTATCTCTCCACTTTAGAATGGGCTCTTCTCTAAGCCTTAAGTTAAACGGGAGAGTTACGAGCTAGTTAATAACCAAGCTGAATTCGTTCGTACATCCGGTCTCTTCGACGTTTTATGCAGGGCCTCTTCTATTCTATCTATCCCTATCCCTATTCTATCTATACCCTGGTGTATACAGAAGGTTCGTGGAGTTTAGAGTTTTAGTTTCAAAATCAGTTGAGTGCAAATTGCCTACATACGAGTTGAATAAAAAAAATATGCTTAAAAAACTCCACTTCTAGTGCTTTGGCTTGTAAATTCAGTTGCAATGCAGATGCAATAAAAGTAATAAAAGAAGCCCTCTTTGGCATTTTACCACCTATAACTTCATTTCGAAGAGCAGTGTGACGTTGCTAGTTTAAGTGGTCCCGCAAAAGGGCCGTTGGACTATAGTTTCCCTTGCAATTTCTCATATTAATTTCTCCAATAGTTTATTTTAACGTTTACTTATAGTAGCGTGCAAATAATCTGTATCAACTGCTAATTCACTGTGTATTTGGTAGGCCTTGCGCTCGTCTGTGAATTTTGGCACGATCGATTATTTCAAATTCTCTCGCCAGCCAATGAAAACCGCTCGTGCTTCGCACTACCCCCCCCCCTCTGCGCTCCTTTATTAACCCTCGCCTGGCGGGCTGGGGGCTTCTCTCGTCCCTGTTTTTGTGTTCGCGTTCTCGTGCCTCTCTCCTCACTGCCTTGTGTGTTTTCTGCCTTGTGTTTTCCGTCTGGTTTGTCCAGCCTTGTCTAGCCTTGTTTTCCTTCTCTCTGTCTGGCTGCCTCGAGCCTCCTTATCTCACGCCACGGCTGACGCCAACCTCGCCACTGCTACTCACCGCCTCCACTGAGCTCATTGCCATTGCTCATCACGTTACGTCGCCATTGCATCATTCGTCTGTCACTTGACTTCATATCCAATTTATCTTCAAAAACCATTGTTGCAGCCGCCAGTGCCCAGAAAGCTATAGTTTGTGTATTGACAGTAATAACCAAGCCTAATATTGATACTACCAATAAAAACAACTACGGAAGTTCCGGCTTTTATCGCCAAGTGCTCCGCTACAAAATCCGCTTTACAAGAGTTGACTTCAACTTATTTTGGGACTACGACTCACTACAACACTCGTCAAAACGGCCCTTTTAAGGGTCATAGCCATAGTTAGCCGCTACGCCAACATAGTGACAAGCAGTATTGTCACTAAATTCGCAGATCAAATTAAATAATTTTGATTAATGAAGCTCGTAGGAGTTTCTTAACAATCTTTGAGAAGTAACGCTGTAGGCCAGTGATACACTTATTCCTGCGGCCCAAGTTGGTGCTGAGAGCAGATGGGTTAAATAGCTAGATACTTCTAATGGGAAGCAGAGGCTGAGGTAATTAAAATTCTTGAGAAGGCGGTGCAACCGTGCTGTTGTCGTTTCAGTTATTTTATGCATTCAGAGTACATGTGTTTACAGTGTGGAGACGAGTTGCAGCAGTGAAGGGTGACGAAATTTATGTTTTAACTGTGAGCTACTTTGTTTTACATCTGTCTTTTATTCTCACCGTTTAGCAGTTTAGCTTTGAAAAGACGATTTTACCTTACAACCTCTAGCTGAATGTATAGCTGAATGTATTTTTCCTTTTTATATTTTAGTACAATTTCATGGCAGAGATGCTTTTGGTTCTGCTTGCGTTTAGGTTAGCCAGTTCTCTTAGCTAATGTCTTCATGTCACGGTCGGGTCTTATCTGAACCTTAAGTTGAACAAGGGATTCAATTAATAAACGAGCTGCATCCGTCTGTACGCCTGATCAAACTCTTTGTCCTTGAATGCCGGCCCCTCTTGTCTCCTTGCAGCATCCGTCTCTTTAGGGCTATTTTAAGATAACTTAAGTTCAACAAAAACAAGCAATAATGTCAAAGCAGCCAGACTAAAAAATCAGTGTTAGAAAAGGACGTGGATAGCAAACAAGGGTTGAGGATCTTTATAAGCCTGAGAAGCCTCGTTTTAAGTACAGACTGCTTGGACCCGGGGAATTCTGTCAATTCTTACAGGTACGGGTGCTCATATATTATCTTTCTGTCATCTCTAAAAATATACTTTACAAATGATTGTGAAATATCTGCTTTGTCTTATTGACAGAAAGGAGACAGATAAGGATAAATAGTGGTGCTAGTTTCGCAGATCCTTCTAATTAGTACGTGTATGATTGTTACTACTGTATTTATGCAGCCAGCGCATATGACTCGAAAGTGGAGAAAATGATATGAGAAGTGAGAAATGTATTGAAGGAAGGTTCTATGGTTTTTATATAATTTATAGTTTTGATTAATGAAGAGTTGACGTCACCAATAAACTGTTGTTGACACCAAGGACTACTTTTGGAACTTTGCATAACATTTTACTCTTCTAATATTTTACTGTTTTGTATAGACTATCATATTATCCGTATAGCCAAAACATACGCTCGTACATGTAAGCAAAATAAGCAAAGTTACTTCAAGGTATGAAGTAAGGACTAACATAAGTAGTGTTTTAGGTTACATGTGCACACTGCATCTCAAGTGCACCCTTACGCAATTCTGCTTTTGTCCAATGCAGCCTAAAAGAAGCTTAAGACAGAAAAGATTTCGAGATTAGCCTGGGATATAAGAACTTAAATCGAAACTGAAGTGCTTAACATCTGTCGTGTGAAACTTTGTTTACAAAGAATCATTCATATCGTGTTATATATGAAATATGAAAAATTAACCACCTGAGCATAAATAATTATTTTTCTGATTACTATCAGTTCCATAGTAATGCCGATTATTCAAGCTTTTAGTCTCTATGCCACTAAAAAAGCAGTGTTAATCAGCGATAGAAAAAATGTGATACAAGTATTTTTCATGATACAAGCATTAGCGTTGAAATGAAAAAAGTAACTTTTTATTGTCACATTACGTGAAAACAATAAATAATAAGTTTTACAATACGTGCTGATTTGTTACTTCTTTTTTTGAAAGAAAAACACTGTTTTTAATCTCTTTTGCTCTCGCCCTTTTGCAACCAATATATCAAGCGCGCTGGACCATCGTGCAGTCGCCGGACAGCAGTGCATGTTGCCAGCTATATTTCATACATAGCCGCTGCATATATCGTATCATCTTCAAAATCATCACGACAGCTCACACCTCCGCAAATTCCTGTAGCGGTCCCGATTAAAATATCCAGATTTGCTTTACAAGCTTCTATTTCTTTTCTCTGCTCATCGGTTGGAGGCCACCCGAAATCTTGCGAGTCCAGCTCCGGTGCAGTGGCAGCAACTTTCAGTTGATCTGCGATGGCTTTGGCTTGCTGCAGTTGGCCAGATCGAAGGGAGGCTCGCAGGTCGTCTGCCTCAGCTCGGCGGGAGGACCCGGCCGCTGCCTGCTCCAGCCTCTGCTCTGTGGCTCTTAGCAGCTCTTTGAGGCGCTCTTTTTCTATATCGATAAATTCGATAAGACTTTTGATCTGAGCTTTCCAAGGCTGCAATTTAGCGCTGACTTGGTCACATTCCTTTGCATATTTCTCCACAGATTTTAACAGGTTCTCGCATTCAGTCTGGGGAGAGAATAGTTTCATTTCATTAATTTTCGTGTCAATACCTCCTGTACTTCAGCACAAATTACCTGAAACTTCAATCGATGATCGCAGAAGTGCAGATCGCAAAAATCCAGGTCGCAGTGACCGCATTTGACAAAGACTGAGTTGGAGCACCGGGATTTGCCTTCAAACACCTGGCAGGTGGCACCGGGCGGCGGTTTCGACTTGAAATCCTGGACGAGCTTGGCCCTGATGGCATCCTGCTTAGGTTTGGAAAGCATCTCTCGGCACTCCGGACACTTTGCGGGTCCAAAAAGGGACATGTCCGAAATGCGTTTGTAGCATTCGCGGCACAGCGTGTGGTGATTTGGGCACACGAAACACGGATCAGTAAAGATGTATTTGCACACTGGGCACAGCAGGTCTTCGTCGTCAGGTCGCTTTTGAGCTTCCATCATGGACGAATAGCCAAGGGAGCTCACAGTTTCCAATAATAATTGGTGCAATTGCACTTTTTAGCTGTGCGACGATTACACTGTTAAGAAAAAAAATTTTGAGCTGACTTGTTTTATACCTTACTGTTTTCGTAATCAAAAATGACGTGCGAAATGTTTCGTTACATATGAAAACCAGGCCAACCTTTAGTCTGTCAGCCATGCAACTCAGTTTTCTAAAGACTGCTTGAAGTCATATAAGAAAGGACGCTAAACAAAGTACATTTTATGAAACCAACCAAAGTATTTTGATGCGAGCTATTAAAACCCCTTGATAATCTTTATTTTAGGACATTTTTCGAATCGCAGATAAGCTCTATCACTCTTCAATCCAGAAAAATTCTATAATTAGGACTTTGATTTTTTATTTGTTTCAGAAAAGTAAATAAGAAAATTCTCAGTTTATAAAAAATGCAGCAGTAAGCATAATGCAAAATTAGCTATGACAAAATGCCTATTCTTGTCTACACTAAATTTGACGCAGTGTAGCAAACTTTTGAAAATTTTTGCCTTTAGCAACTATTTTTTCAATAGATCCGCGTTAGTAGTATGTTTTGCTTTAAACTGCTTTTTTATCTAAGTTCAGTTGATGAGGACGCACTTTTTTCCAAATTTCACGCTCGCACATGGGTTCAAAACTTGCTAGCCTACTAACAGCATGCTATGGGCGTTTTTTTTCTTTTTCTTTTGTATTTTTTCTAGAATTCATCCTAGTAGGACTTCTGTAGCTATATTAATTTGCCATACTTGTAGTTATGATAACATAGGCGCGGTTTTTTGCTGCTTTTGGGTCATAAATCATTGCTTTTGAGCTGGTCTGACAGCCACCTGCGCCTCACTCAGTGCTGGGGCTGGCGCCAGATGATCTGAGAGGATGCGAATGGTAGCTTTTTTCTCATCATTTTGACAGTCCATCAAGATTTATGAGGTTAGGGCCTATTTTTCGTGTTCACTCAAGCGTGTGACAGCTATGCGTTTTACCCATAAAAGTACGTTGGGATTAGCGATTAGCGATTTATCTTCATTATCTTCACTTTCTACTTAATAAGAGCTTTCTAATGTATATTTTTTCATTAGTTTTTTTTCGATTCTACGCGGAAAGTCATAAATCATTTTGTTGCGATTTTTATTGATTTATGGCCGCATCTGTCATATATTTACGACCCCGAGGGAACTGATAGGATCTCTTGGTCACGTGACTTTGGGTGGCAACAAGCTCAGCCGATCAGAAAATTCGACGTGCGTTGTAACAAATCGGCTCAGCCAATCAGAATGGAGGTGTTCCATTATAACTAATTGCGGTCCAGTTGGCGGCTTTGGCCGGCGTTTTTGGCCGGCGCGGACCTCAACTGGCTCGGAACTTCCTGCTACTTGCTCGGGCCCAGTACACGACCGTCGTTTCTTGATCCCCGGATTGCGACTTCCCCCATCATCATCAAGGACGAGTCCCCCTGGTCGTCAGCAGTAAACATCAAAGTTAAGAGCATCACCTGCTAGCTATCAGCGAGGATTGGGACATCAGCATCATCCCGGGTCTACAGCTGCGAAGCACTAAGCCGATTCGGTCGCTGTGGATTACCTGGTCTCCGCCTGTTGAGTTTCTGATTGGTTGGGTGAGAGGCTACCTAGACTTGCTTGATTTGGTGATTCCTTATCTGTCCCCTATTTCAGTAGCTGGATTAGGCGCACACTTTTGCTCATTTTATTTAGTAGTGCTGTTACTGAGGCAGAAATCATTCAATAATACTGATAGTAGTCTGAGACTCCAATTCAATCTGAAGTGTGAGAAGATCTAAGGAGAAGGAAGGAGAAGGAGAATCCGACAGTTATTTTTATCGGTTTTATTTCTTTGTTCGCCGATGGCTCAGATGAGTAGCTAAGCTAGTAGGCGCCGGTCACAGTGGACCAATGGCAAGGCAGTTCTCAATCGATCAATCTATCAAATCAGTGAGCAAAACTGCCAGAAGTGCAGAATCGGCGCCAGAGATGTACTTTGTGCACTCTAGGTTCGCCAAGCGGCTCGGGTAATGAATCATGCGGTCCCTGAAGTTGGAGTTGGCCTATCATCAGGGCTATGAGAGGCTGGTTGGCGCGTTGAAGGCCAAAAGTACAATTCTTTGTATTTAGCAATGTAATAGTACATGTAGCTACCCCATAGTCTCGCCATTGCAAGAATCCCCTGCACAAGTCCCCTCTGTACCTGCATGGCCAATGCGATCTAGTCCCAGCAGTGTCCCTTAACATCGGCTATGACTTCGAGATTGACAGCAAAAAGACACTAGTTGGCAGGTAAGTGCAAAGCCCCCTCTAATCGGAAGCCCGATTTCGAGAGTCCCGGTGTGGTGAGCCAGGACGCACGGGCTGGTGGCAGCGAGTTAGCTTAGTCTGCGGATTAGCTAATTTCTACCTTCAAAATTCTCACTGCTTGTCTCTCGCTGTCCCTCTCTTAGCTATAGGACCTAGACTGCTCGCCACACGATCAAGCTACCATGGGGCTGACCATCTGACAGGAGTGGGGGGCCAGGACTCTAATTTATTTATTTCTGAGACCTAAGGCCCGAAGGCTTCCCCACAAGGGAGCTGAAAGGCCGAAACCCATCACAGCTAAAAATGTCCAAAAACGATTTTATCGAAATGATTAAACCTAATTTTCGGTTAAAACCTAATTGTTCAAGTGAAACAGTGCTGTGCACGAGTTCATGGGCATGAAACTTTAACTTAACTTCTGCTAGTGTAATAATCTAGGGATTTCAGATATGGACTTATCAGGGACTTAGAATAATACGAGAATAAGGGTTTATGTTAAAACGTATCTAGACAAAAAATTCATTGAACTCATAACTCGCTATTGTCATTAACTTTTCTTAGCTCAAGTGTCCCTTTTCGGGGTATCAATGAATGAAATTTCGTCTCAAATTTTCGTAGTCTATGGTAAAACAAGTTCCAACCAAGTATGCTTTTATATTTTAAAAGAAATTATACTTTTATAGGATTATTATGATTTAGTTTTCTTCTACGCTTTCGTACTTTTATAATTTCGTAACAGTAACGCAACAATTTTCGGCTTGTTATTTTAGTTCATTCAATCAGACGACGTTTTACTTTTTCCAAGCTACTGATTACCTTGTATTTTTGGACCATGGACACCAGCATCCGATTGGCAGCGGTAAACACGGGATCTCCGATAATGTTTACCTCCTCACAGCGTCCGCCATCTGTCTTTCAGAGGACTTCGGGATTCCTTCTCGTTCAATTTCTTTAAGTTCCTCGAGCGCATCTTCGCTTAGGTCCTGAATCTCTTCAGCGTCTAGTTGTCGAGCGAACTCGCCACTCAATTCTTCCACATAGCGGGTTGCTGACTCTGACGACACCCAATGCAACTCCTCTGTTGACAGACCACTGATAAGTTGGTCGGGCAGATTCGCATAGTTCAACATTCTTAGTCAGTAGTTGATTCGACAGACAGAACTTTCTAGAATCGTTGCTTCAAAACGCGGCTCCATAGCCCCGTCCTCTCGATTAATCCGAGTGGTTAGTCTATGGCACAAAGATTTGCCTATCCACCGAAAAAAAGCCTTCGACCATAGACTTTCTCAACTTTCTGCCTATCTCTAACATAGTGCCCGCAAATTTCCACATTGTTACCCGCAAATTTCTTGCATTGATTAAGTTAGTGACAATCTTATTGACATAGAATTTTGCTAGTTGTCAATGCGGAATTATATGTTAATGTTATATTGTTGCGACGCATGCATCATTCGGGGCTCAAGAATGATCATACAAGAAAAAGATATTATATGTTTTATGCTTTTAAAAAGCTCATTAAAACAAATTTTAAAAAGCATCTTGTTCATGCTTTATAGAAGTTATAAATTCCTACTATATTATCAGGTTGAAATGTTGCATAATCATCATATTGGCATTTAATTTAATCGAACTATATTTTAAGCACGGCCGTGCTGATGCAAATTTCACACTGCAGGTAAAAATAGTTAAATAATTTCTTTCAAGTATTCCCTGGCTGCATTCGAAATGGCAGTTGTCATATATATCGAAGTTTCATTAGTTCGCATTGCTTTTGTCTTGTCTCTCTAGCCTCCATAGTCAGGGTACAAAGCGACGCAGAATCTGCCTGAACGGCTCCTCAGGATGGCCTCTACCAGCGGCCGAGAACCTTCCAGTCAGTCGAAGGACGCCGCTAGGCGTGAGTATCGTCGAGTCGCCGTGCACCGCCTCTAGAAACGGTCGCTCCATCTCGTGTCCCAACTCTGTCGCTTTTAGATCGAATTCCTGACCGGATTTTACCGGCGGAGACACCTTCGGCGTCTTAGTCAACGAATTCAAGTTGTGAAGTCCTCGACGATTCAGTCTGTTGAAGGCGACACTGGCCACTTTTAAGTCGCCAGTGTCCAGAGCTTCGCGCAACTCGACAGCATCGGCAGCCGCGGAAGTTGATAGGGCAGCTCCGCGCGAGGAATCCGCCATCTCGGCGGCCATAGCGGAGAGCGCATCAAATCGCTGCCGCTGATGCTCCAGGGCATCGCGACAGTCGGCAAAGAGGCGACTCCACTGCTGCAGAGCCGACTGGCGCTGCTTGGCTGACTGGTTTGCCGACTCTGCCGCTCTAATTAAAGTGCTGGACTCCTCCTGAAAGAAAATTTGACAAGTTGACATGTAGAACATGAACACTAATTGCAGCAATATCCGTTGTAAACCGTTGCTTTGTTAAAATTTGAGCGAAAAATGTTAGTTTTAGTTTTGGAACTTTAGTTTTATGTAATAATA
Source organism: Macrostomum lignano (assembly GCA_002269645.1). Taxonomy (NCBI): domain Eukaryota; kingdom Metazoa; phylum Platyhelminthes; family Macrostomidae; genus Macrostomum; species Macrostomum lignano. The sequence goes on from NIVC01002920.1 coordinate 62,157, forward strand.
ATTAATTACCTCGTGCACCTGCCCAAATAGGCAGATGTGCAACCGACAGCTCAGCCGCAGCTATTGCGCGGCGCATCTGAAGGCTGCGTACGGCTGTTCAGTCCAAGGACTGGGGGGGGGGGGGGGTCGCCACACGCACCCTCAATTACCCCAGCTAATGCTGGCACCCATTTTACAGCTGGGTGAACTGAAGCAATGCAGAGTTAAGTGCCTTGCTCAACGACACAAATTGTTCCGAGTGGGTTGAGAATCGAATCGAGGATCGACCTTTCAGTCGTGAGTTTCGACGCTGTAACCATTAGGCTACAACCCCTTTGTTGCAGTTTATTAATATTTGTTGTTACTTTGGTAAAACAATAGGAATCGGAAATCCTATTATAGTTTAGAATTTATAGCTTTGCATACGAGTATAAGTAGCAAACTACGAGCATAAGGTATAAATACGGTATTCCACCCAAATAATTTTTATTGTCAAAGCTGTCAATCAGTTATAATTGTGTTCCCCGTGTAAAGTCAACAGATCATCAAGTACTCCTAAAAAGATATGTAAAGTCAGCTTAATGAAAGCCAATCTTAGATTCATGAAAGGTCTAGAAATGGAGGATCAAGGCTGAAAGCATTGCAGCAAACCTGGGAGAAATCCGAATGACCATATTTTTTAAGGATTCAAAATGGTCTAGCGCTTATTAAGGTATTCAATCGCTGTTTATTAAAAAAGTGTTTGTTATGCTACTGATTGAGGGAAATACCAATGAAAGAAAACATACGGCTATTGATACGGATCGAACTGCTACAAACCGATGACTACTTCTACCGATTGATCTGTTACAAACCAATGACTACTTCTACCGATTGATCTGTTACAAACCAATGACTACTTCTACCGATTGATCTGCTACAAACCAATGACTACTTCTAGCGATTGATCTGCTACAAACCGATGACTAATTCTACCGATTGATCTGCTACAAACCAATGACTACTTCTAGCGATTGATCTGCTACAAACCGATGACTAATTCTACCGATTGATCTGCTACAAACCGATGCCTACGTCTACCGATTGATCTGCTACAAACCAATGACTACTTCTAGCGATTGATCTGCTACAAACCGATGACTAATTCTACCGATTGATCTGCTACAAAACAATGACTACTTCTACCGATTGATCTGCTACAAACCGATGACTACTTCTACCGATTGATCTGCTACAAACCGATGACTACTTCTACCGATTGATCTGCTACAAAACAATGACTACTTCTACCGATTGATCTGCTACAAACCGATGACTACTTCTACCGATTGATCTGCTACAAACCGATGACTACTTCTACCGATTGATCTGCTACAAAACAATGACTACTTCTACCGATTGATCTGCTACAAATCAATGACTACTTTTATCGATTGATCTGCTACAAACCGATGCCTACATCTACCGATCGAGGACTACTAAATTTAAACAACTATAAAAGATTGAACGACCGTACAGCAATCATGCGCTTTCGTTAAACTAACTCTGAACGTTTTAACTTACGAAGTTACGATTATAACCCACCTTAAATCGCATCTGATCGTTAGCGTAATGCATCTCGCACAGGTTCCGATCGCAGTGCTCGCACCTGGCAAATACCTGCTGCAGACAGGCACAGTTACCGGCACCCTCTCGAGCGTCGCATTTCGCGTGATGAAGCCACTGCTCCCGCCGACGCCAGCTGTCTACCACGCCGCGGACGTGAGGATTCTCCAGCGGACGATCGACCAGACGCTCGCGACAAATCGGACAGCGGGCCACCTCGCCAGACGAGTGACATTTGGTTGCGATAGCCTGGTGACAGCCGCGGCACAGAGTGTGATGACGGCTGCACACGAAGCACGGATCAACGAAGGTGCTCAAGCACACTGGGCATTTCAGCTCCTCTTCGAGATCTTTGACTGCCGGAATCGAAACGTATTTTTGCATTTAAATAGACAGTTTCAAAACTTGGGCACTTTGCTCAGGTTTGTTGCGTTTTAAGATTGATTCAATTTGATTATAGTCGACCGTAATACCGAAAGACTTAATTGTTACAATGTCATAGGTTTGAATTTTTACAACAAACAACTTTACAATGCAGAAACAACAACTGAGATAACTTACAGGTTCCACTTTCTGCAGACATCATCGCAGGCCTAGTCATAGTCCTTCTTTTTAGTCAAGGTACTTCAGATTGAAACAATTGCAAGGTTGAGTCAGTTGCAGAAAAAAAGTGTCACCTCAACAAAGATGAATGCTCTTCACATGGCCTGAATGCTTTAAGAGGAGGAGGCCTCTTGTGTTCTCTGAGCAGACAGAAGTTTAGTTCTCACTCTGGTCTGTACACTGGGAATATAGTACATTCACTTACGAGTACAGCTGGGTTAGGGTGGACTAGAAAGAGATTGCAGCTCAGTGAGTATATATGGAGTACAGCAAAGGTTTGAGAAGCTAAACCGCAGACACCTCAGACTGTACGCGGGCACGGAAATTGAAATGTTTATTGTTTGAGACCGTTGGACTGTACGTACTTGGAATGCCTTATCAAACTATGAAAGATTACTGAAGTAATTCAGGAAAAAGCGCTGAGTGCAATTCCAGGCACTGAGAGATAATATGAATTCAAGATCAATTTTAAGCCTTTTTGTTAATGACAGACGTTTCGTATCCTCTCAGTTGCTATAAATATGCAGTACTCCGAAGTACGAATTAAAACTATGTTCTGGAAATGCCAACAACTGCACTACCGCCAACTTCATTCTTTTTTTGTGTCTTTAATCAAACTTTACCATTTTTAAAGTCATCAAAATAGATAGTAATATTATATTCTGATGCCACACCTTCTGAGGACATTGACTCACAACCGATGATGAGGCCATTCTGCCCATTTCGCTGACACCTAAGCACATAGTACGCGCACCAATATAGTACGCAGGCACGCACTCACACAGGGTGTACAGCTGCCCTGAAATCCTAATCCTCAGATATGTACACTCGATCTCTGTTCCTTCGAGGTTGGAATAGCACGACAATCAAATCAAATGTTTTCGTGCACAAGCCCAAAATGAATGTGGCAATGCGCGGAATCAAACAAGTTGTCGAGGTGCATTATAGCGCATAATATCGGTGCATATAAGTACATACATGAAGTAACATATTGACTTTTAACTTAATCGCTTTATTTTGTAGTTTAAAGAAACATTTAAAAAATTCTGACAGAACAAAGCGATGATACCCAGCTATATAACGGGTGTCCCAAAAAAAGGTAACACTTTGTGCGCTCACTGTGAGTGAGCAGATAGGCCTATAGCACAGTAATTTAACAGGTCCACAGTAAATATTTGTAAGTTTTTCCCACAAACATTTGGTTGCGAACAATTGCTCCAGAGGCGAGTTATTGAGCACAGAAGTGTACGCTAGCTTTTCTGCCAAGCTTTGCCATACACAGCTGCCATAGACAATCTTTTGCTTTAAAAAATCTTAAGGAGCATAGACTCTGAGACGGTGTGCGGTCAAATACCAGTTTATTTGAAAAATCGTTATTGATTTTTTGAGCTTGTAAGTGTACGCTAGCTTCTCTGCTAAGCTTTGCCATAGACGGAGGCCATAGACAATCTTTTGCGTAAGAAAAATGACAGAGCCAAGGACGACTTAAGTAGAAGGACGGGAAACCTCGTTTCTTAGAAAATTTTTGAAGGCACTTTTTCCCGAAAAAATACACTGCGGAGATAGGAAATTTTCATTTTTTCAGCACAAAAATTGCTATAACTTTTGATAGGAGGCAGATCCAGTGTTGATCTTTTGATATGTTGTGCCTTTTTTATTGCTCTATCGATATTTATAAAGCTTTCCGTTCAGAAAATTAGGATTCTATGTTAATTTTTTATTCTACGTATATTTCCTGTATCTAAAAATCACAAAAATGCATGACACAGCTCTAATATTTGGTTTTATGAATCTATTTTATCATCTATGTTACGACTATTTGCTATACAGTCAGGTAAGAAGGATAAAATAGACTCATAAAATCAAAGAGCCAAGCCGTGGCATTCTAATGTATTTCAAGCACAAGACACATGAAAATATACGTAGAATAAAAAATTAACATAGAATCCTAATTTTCTGAACGGAAAGCTTTATAAATATCGATAGAGCAATAAAAAAGGCACAACATATCAAAAGATCAACACTGGATCTGCCTCCTATCAAAAGTTATAGCAATTTTTGTGCTGAAAAAATGAAAATTTCCTATCTCCGCAGTGTATTTTTTCGGGAAAAAGTGCCTTCAAAAATTTTCTAAGAAACGAGGTTTCCCGTCCTTCTACTTAAGTCGTCCTTGGACAGAGCATGCCTAGACTCTGAGACTGATCTAACGTTAAAATTTTTAAAGCAAAAGATTGTCTATGGCAGCTGTGTATGGCAAAGCTTGGCAGAAAAGCTAGCGTACACTTCTGTGCTCAATAACTCGCCTCTGGAGCAATTTTTCGCAACCAAATGTTTGTGGGAAAAACTTACAAATGTTTACTGTAGACCTGTTAAATTACTGTGCTATAGGCCTAACTGCTCACTCACAGTGAGCGCACAAAGTGTTACCTTTTTTTGGGACACCCGGTTATATTCATGCTGTGTACACAAGAACTTAGACAGATAGGCAAATTCAAGAAAAAAGAACAAAGTTGAAAAACTCAACACAGCGTCAGAAAATAGTTCTTCGTTCATCAATCTGAATCATTTAATTCGTTCATTTTGATGTAAAACTTCGCCAGATCCATTCGGTCATTCGAGTCTCCAAAGGCTTCGAGTTTTGAGTTTTAAGACCAGCATTGGGCTGCAGAATTGCCGAATTGCCGTGGACCGCCTCTAGAAACGGCCTCTCCATCTCGTCTCCCAGATCAAGGAGTTGTCTGACGAACTGCTGCATGCGCTCGGTGCTCGCCGCCGAGGGTGCCGAAACTCGGCGGCACTTTTGCATTCGCTCCGCCAGGGCCACCTCGCGCTCCACCAGGGCCAGCTGATCGAAAGCGACTTTCGTCTCGGCCAGATTGCCGGCGTCCATGGCTTTGCGAAGTTTCGCCCGGGCAGTCGGCAGAGTTTCGGGCGACACGGCCGATGCCATCTCGGATGCCATCCTGGAAAGGCCTTCCAAGCGGTCTTGCAGCTGTTGCAGCTGGCTGCTGCACTGGTCAAACCAATTAATCCACTTGGTGAGACCAGCCTCCTTACTCAGCAAATTGTCGGCTTTGGAAATCAGTTCTTGGCATTGCGTCTAGATGAAATGAAAATTAATAATAATTAACCAATAACTCGGAATGATTGAAATTTGCAAGTTTTCAAGAGACTTAATGTAGAGTTCATAATTCCCTTGTCGATCGTGAGTGTGAATTCCATCAGATCTACAGACATAAGTACAGTTATGATACAAACATAAGTACTTTTGTGTAGTTTCGTTGAGCCTAGGCTATACAGGGTTGCTCATGGGAATGGTTGTTGAGAGGCCGGGGCTTAGAGTGGGAGGGTTGCTGAGGAATCGATATTCAATCAATATGAGGTAAAATCATTCAATCTTTCAATTCAATTTGCAATCTTTCAAACCAATGATGTTTAATAACATATATTTAATACCTGAAATTCCATTCGATCTTCGCTAAAGTGCAGATCGCACAAGTTTCGACTGCAATGGTCGCACCAGCTAAGCGCAGGTATCCCACACTCGCCACCACTTTCCGATTCGGCCTGACAGTTGGCCTGCTGAATTCGATGCAGACTGTCAATGACAGCTCGAATCTCGGAGTTGTCAACCGGTCGATCGGTGAGACGCTCTCGACATATCGGGCATCGGCGATCGTTTGAAGCAGCCACACTTTGATAGCAGGCTCGGCAGAGGGTGTGGTGCCGCGAGCACACGAAGACGGGGTCTCTAAACGTGTTAAGACAAATCGGGCATTCGAGTCCCTCAGCCAGGCTGCGATTGGCTGCCGCTCGGGAAACGTTTGCGAAGGTGCGTCGACCTGAAGCTGAATTGGGTTGCTATCTGACTAACTAACTAACTAACTAACTAACTAACTAACTAACTAACCAACTAACTAACTAACTAACTAACTAACTAACTAACTAACTAACTAACTAACTAACTAACTAACTAACTAACTAACTAACTAACTAACTAACTAACTAACTAACTAACTAACTAACTAACTAACTAACTAACTAACTAACTAACTAACTAACTAACTAACTAACTAACTAACTAACTAACTAACTAACTAACTAACTAACTAACTAACTAACTAACTAACTAACTAACTAACTAACTAACTAACTAACTAACTAACTAACTAACTAACTAACTAACTAACTAACTAACTAACTAACTAACTAACTAACTAACTAACTAACTAACTAACTAACTAACTAACTAACTAACTAACTAACTAACTAACTAACTAACTAACTAACTAACTAACTAACTAACTAACTAACTAACTAACTAACTAAATAACTAACTAACTAACTAACTAACTAACTAACTAACTAACTAACTAACTAACTAACTAACTAACTAACTAACTAACTAACTAACTAACTAACTAACTAACTAACTAACTAACTAACTAACTAACTAACTAACTAACTAACTAACTAACTAACTAACTAACTAACTAACTAACTAACTAACTAACTAACTAACTAACTAACTAACTAACTAACTAACTAACTAACTAACTAACTAACTAACTAAATAACTAATTAACTAACTATCGAACTAACTAACTCAGAGCAATTGGTCACTTTGTATTCATAGGGCCTACTATTTTAGAGTACAACACTTTCATGCAAGCTAATAGCTGGGCTAGCTAGACTTACCTTGCTGGATTCCACGAAACCGACTCATTTTTCAGTAAGAATTCTAATTGCAAAATTCATACAATGCGAAGAATCCGAGAAATAAAACTTAGAGGTAGAGCTTGCATGGTTCCTAGTTCTAAAGCGCGTTTAATGTAAAAAATCAGATTGTAAGTGCAATGTCTATTTATAGAGTAGCCAGTGCGTACGCTTCTAGTGTACAAAAGAACAGAATTCCAACGTACTTCTCGGCGTACAGTACGTACTCGTACAATGGGTATAGGTACAGCGTACGTTAGTCAGTGCATACTATTTCTCTTGTTCTTTCCCACGCAGCAATTTCAAATAAATATCCGTAAAACCAACTGCTGTCTTTCGCTTGGACACAACAACCTTTATAATTATAACCTACCATTCGATCTACAAAATGAACGATTTTGGTTCAGGTAAGGTTGAAAGCAAGTTAATCCCCAAATTTAAGTAAAACAGGCCTGCTTTGAAGCTTTTTAAAATTTTTTATGGAATTTCGATTCAAATTGAAACAATACGCACGCCCGTTCTTGCATAGTTCTAATTAGGAGAGTAGCGGATCTGGAATTAGTTTGAGGGTTCATCAACGCAAATTGGCCTGTCCAAAGCTGTCTTGCGATTCCCATGGCTTATGACGGCCAACCAAGTCTCAAGGCACAGGGTAAAGTTCAGGGATGCCCGACGATGGGAATAGCGGCGTTTTTGCGTCATTTATGTGTTTAGGGTTTTTTCCATTGGATCAAGCAAGATTAGCAGTTTAAATATTGAGGGGTTCATTGACACTATAGCAAAATGACAAAATAAAAAAGTGCATTTTGGTAATTTTTGTAGACTGTACTTGGTTTTGGTTGATTTTTTATACATGAGCCCAAAACCCAAAGCCTGGCCCTCTGCAATGAGCAAATCATCTCAAGGTTTCAATGTTGTTCCTATATTTTATACTTCTGATTTGCAGAGGTTGCTGAGGAGCTGCTATGCCCCGTGTGCTTGGATCCCTACAACGACCCCGTATATGTGTGCATCCATCACCATAGCCTGTGCCGCGAATGCTACCAAATGATTGTTTCGACAGCTGGCAGTGACATCCCGCAGTGTCCGCAGTGCCGAGAGAAATTGACCAGACCCGTTGATAATACTCAACTGCGCCGTCTGGTGGAGGCTCACCAACAGCAATCTCAGCAGGCGGTCCAATGCCAGGACTCTTCCTCTGGCGGCATCTGTGCTCGGCGTAGTGCTGAGCGATGCGGGCACTGCGAGCAGAGCTTCTGCGCGCAGCACTTCATCGCTCATAAAGAGCAGTTTCAAGTGCGTATGAAATTCACTGTTTCTTTATTGTTTTTTAAGGTTCTCGCTCTGAAGATTAATTTTTAGGTTCTTAAATGCGATCACTGATTTCAGACCGATTGCGTTGAGCTTTTGTCGGCTGCAGATGAAGCAGCTCAGCAGTCAGAGATTCGACAAAGAGTGCTAACCGAATGGGAAGTCTTTATTCAAAGCTGTGTAGCGCATCTGATTGAGAATTCGAGACTGCAGCGATTAATTCCCGAATCCTGGCTCGACGATGCATCCCGGAGGCACGCCGAAGATTTACGAAGCACCCTCAACGCCGGTGACCTGCGGGCAGCCAGAGTTGCCTATGATGAACTCAGGATGGCCAAAGCGAGATTCGACCAGCAAGGACCGCCTCGCGAGATCGTTGGAGAGCTCAGCCGAGATGCGTTGTTCTCTCTGTTTCAAGAGAAGCTTTCAGCCCTGCTGAACGAAGCTGAACAGGTGTACCTTGACGGCATCTACGGCTTGGTCGAACGCGTTTGCCACATTGGAATTTCCACAGTCAAGCTGAAGATTGGGAAAGAGATACAGAAAATTCCGGAGCTCAAATGCCGGCTTAGTTTCGTCCTGCCCGGTCGAGGCAGTCACTTCACTCCCTATGTTGACCTCAAAGCCATTCGTGCCGAGCAATTTGAAAGGGACATTCTGATTCGTTTCGATTTCCAGCAGCAGTTCGACTACAGCACCATCAGTATGTCGAACGGTCTGGCCATTTTGGCGCAGTTTCTGCAGAGAGGACCGATTGAACTGCCGTTCTGTCTTCAGATGAAGTTTAAGGAGAGGCTGGCCTCCGGGGTGGCTGAAAATACCTACTGCAGCAGAATGTATCAACTCGCAGCTTTGCTGCCACTGGCGGAGGCGATCAGTCGTGGGGAGAGCATCGAAAACGTGGAGTGTCCTTGTGAGCTTCTGAATAATGTACACTTTAAATTACCTTTGTCTACTGAGTCATGACCCTGTTAATTAAACTACAAAAGCTTTTAGTGTAAAATGCACCAAAAACTCGCGAAACTAACTTTTCTGGTTTCTTAGAAAATATTTGGATTCTGGGCTTGCGCAAAAAATGCAATGCTGTCATGCTGAAATAGGAAATAGCTTCTCTTCAACACAAATGATAATAATATTAGTTTTTGTAGAAGCAGATTGATAGTAAACTTTTCTGCTGGTTAGATCAGAGGTATTTGGAAAGAGTACTTAATTGTTCAAAATCAATAGTTTTTTGCTTTATGAACTAATTAGATAGAAATTGACTTTTACAACTGTAATGCGCATACAAAATCAAGGATTTACAGAAGTTGCCCTGTCTGTCTAATGAGTGTCTGACTGGTGGAAATTAACGTTGAAAACGTGAGCTCCTAGCTCGACCGTAAAGACCAGCTGACGCAGTGCAATTAGCCAGTCGTCGTTGAGCCAGCTCCGGCTTCTTCTGAGATTGAATCTCCAAGAACCAGCCTTAATTGGTCTTTCCCGCAGTGCTGGATGAAAATGAGGCACCTCGCGGATGTGTCACGGTGTCCACCAACCTGCCGTGTCTGCTGAACCAAGTCTACCGGGAGCTGCCGGCTGAGGAGCAAAGCGAAGTTGAATTGAGGCTTCGAGGAGAAGAGTAATTTCGTTTGTCCGAAGTCAAAATATGGTAAAATTGAAAGGTTGATTAGTTCGCTAACGATGAAAACTGGAAACTATGGCGTTGTCTGAACAGATTTTAAAAAACTTTTTTGAACAGTAATTGTTTCTTCAAATATTACTCCAGTGGCTGTCTACATGTATATTTAAACAACTTCATACAATACTATCGCCGTAGTATTTCTGTTCTGACCTCAGTTGGTGCCTCAAAAGGCGTGACTACGCACTTCTTTCAAGCTCAGGAAGCAGGAAAATATTGGATTGCTATTAACTTTTCGCAAAAAACTTTTTGTCAATTTTTATAGAAAATATTGGAAGAGATTATTTAGCTAGCCAGGAGTTTTACACATGATTCTTTTTGTCAAGAGTACGAGCGAATTATTCACTGTGCTCGTATTGTGTTTTAGATATTCTATTTATTCTAGAAAGTTTTTTAGGGTGGTTTGTAGCTCGTAGGTTTGAACGCACTCATCTTGACGTCGTCCGTTTTTACATTTCATCATCAGCATCTTTCAGAGTCGTGTGGTGAGGAAAACACACGCTTAGTTGCCTATTTAAGGCATAAAATGATTTCTTTTCGAGTCATTGTATAATTATAACTTTAAACCAACTGGTTAATTAAGCGTCTTTTTCAATTGTTTGTCTCCAATTGTCGCCGTATTCACGCTCGTATTTAACTAAATGGAACGTATTACGAGCTAAAAAGCATATATATTTTGAATTATCGAAGTGCGTATTTTTTTAGCCTCAAAACTTATTAATCATGTGAAGAACAGTTTAGTTTCATAAAACGCTTTTTGGGGTACACGCGATAGTAGAATTATTATACTGTGTAACCTTACAATCAATGATATATACACGCTCAAAAAATCGCTTATTTTTAAGCAAAACAAAGAGTTCTTATTAAAAATTATCCATAAAACTTTGTTTAAGTTACTTACGGGGATAAGGCACGTATAGGCACTTTATCAGATACCTCGTGCAGAATCAAACAGCTTAAAAGTTAAAGGCTGCATTATTCGACTCGAACTCACATGCAAACTAATCACAGACAAATAAAACAAGAGATATAAAGTGAAAATCGATATGAATCCAGTATAATATGGAATTAAAAGTCAGGTGGTGAGTCACCTTTTGAGAGATGAAAGCATAAAATTAAGTCTTTCAGACTCAAAAAAATATCACTGCATTCCATACTCACTTTTAACGTGATGAAGCAGCCGTGGCAGGCTGGTTTCAATCGCGATGCTGCCAATCTTCTTCTCGTTTTGAATGACTGAAATGAAAACGTTGATTGAATCTGGGGTGATTAACAGTAAAATACATTTTTTCTTTGTTGGATTGTGTTTTAAATGGTGTTTTAGAAATCGAACAAACTCGGAGAAGAAGTATAGCTCGTAGATCTATTTTTACCGTTACAGAAAATATAAAAACTGACACTCTGCGGAACCTTTGTGAGAATTCTATTCATCGGTTGATTTTTTATAATTCGGCTAAAGTAACTTGGTCACTCATTTAGTTGTCAATATATGATCCACTACACAAAACTTTAATGCCTTATAAAAGACCCACGAAACATTTCAAACGTCTGTAGACCCCACGTCGATGTACGTCGCAGGCAATTGGGTATTTTGACGTTAAGCCGAAGGACAATGACATCATGCGTAGGTCAGAATTCGATGTAATGTATTAAATGTATCAAATCTGCCCCCCAACATAGATGGACGTCGAAAACGTCTGCTGACCTAAATGACTTCAAATTGCAGACGGGAGAGAGAAATCTCTAAATCTCACGTGGAAACTCGTTCCAGATGCAGCGGTCCTGTTCGATACTGGGTTGCAGGCCGACACTGGCCTCGCACAAGTCGCCGGCTGCCTCAGAAGCCAGCGTGAATCGAAGCTCGACTGGATCAGCCAGTAGCAAGCTGGTTAGCTGCTTCCTCATTCCTTCTTCTGAGTAATCGAAGCGCCATATATAGTCGAAGTTTAGGCGATAATCTCCAGGCTGAGACCACCCGGGTCTGGGGATGAGCACGCTGGGCGTGTGCGTATCCTCAGAGTCGGAATAGCCAGGTAGATTGAAGTAAACATAGCAGTTGTTAAGTTTGGGATTTTTCAAGGCCTCACTGTTCTCCATTAGATGCACAGTTGATATGGCGATGTCGCAGTGCCTCGAAACACTTTTCACTGTGAATGGTTTTTGTGTTTATGCTTTTTCTAGAATTTGAAGCGTTTACAAGCGTTAAAAGTCGAAAATACTTACTCCTATAATTCAGATGACTTCTGATGCTGATAGGTACAAATCTAAGTAGAGATTTTGGTAGCTCACGGCCGATCTCCAGTAGCAAGCTGGGCAAATCCGTGCTGATTTTGATGCTGCCCACCTGCTCGGTCCTCGCCATTACTAAAAGTTTTTGATAAAATTCATTACAAAATCCGAAATTCATATTTACCGTATACGCTTAACCAAGAAAAAAGCAAGTTTACACGCACCAGGAAATCTCTCGTCTCTAACATCTACATGTACTTCACGTCTTAAGTAATCATCGAGTTTTATGATAGTCCTTCCCAATTCAGTCTTAACGAAAGAGCTTGCCAAGTTTGGTGATTTGCAAAATACTTTGAACGCGATCTGCAGGTTTCCCTCGAGAATCGACTTGGCCAGCATCAGGCGGTTTTGGTAGTTGCCTGTCATGCTGTAGTCGTAAGTCTTTTCAAAATTGAAAGCAAGAAGGAACCCGTTTTTCGGAGATTGCACCGAATTCAGGACTGGTCTCAAAAGAGACGTCATTGTTTCTTGAAGCTTGAAGCCGACTAGGTCAAATGCTACGTAGCACTTTCCCTTGCCAAGCTGTGAATTTGTCAAGACTTCAGATGAGCCGTTCAGTTGCACGTCAGCTATTCGCACAGTGCAGTTCTCAACGAAGGCTTCATCGATTTGCGAATAGGCTGATTATTACCTGTAATCGAAAGGTACATGTCTGTCGTATCTATGGGAATGCATAGTTGTAAATATGAAGCCTCATTTATTTAATAGTTAAAAATACAAGGATAGTTCGACATTGTCTCACCCTCGGCTTCATTTTCCTCAGCAGTAGGTTTTTGGACGTCCTCAAACGAGTCTAACCGTTTCCTGATCGAAATTAGCAGACTCGGCAGGCTCATGCTGATTTTGATGCTGCCAACTTTATTACCGTTTGACAGTACTAAAGTTACAAAGCGATACATTTTAATGCGACAACAATTCGGACACTATCAGCATGTGATGCTAAAAGCCATCTAGCTTTTTACCAGACAGTATACATTTTTTTAAACTCTTGAAACTTGACTGAAACCTGCATTGCTTGCATACGAGTACTAAGAACTCATATTAATATACGACCAATGCCATCATATCACACTGGGACTACTGAAATAAAGGGTAAACCACCGTTGGACTAACAGGGAAAGCCACCCACTGTCTATCTACCGATCTAAAAAAACTCACGTGGAAAGCTTTGTTTTCGAATATCCTCGCCTCGAGCAACAAACTCGTCCATTTTGACAGTCGCCTTGCCAAGATCCATGTAGAATTCACTCTCTGAGTCGGACGGCTCGCAAGCTACCACGAACGGAATCTCGATGCACTTTCGTCTTAAAAGCAGCATAGTTAATATTTTTCTCTTGCTTGCGCTGCTGTAGTCGTAGACTCCTTGGAAATTGTAGCTGAGGCAGAACTCCTCAGGTCGCGACCGGCCCGGCCTGGGCGTCGGCACAGATCCGGGCGTTTCCGTCTCCTCGCTTCGGAAACCGGGTAGCGAGAAGAGCACGGAGCACTTGGTGTTGTCGAGTTCTGGCTTCCTCAAAACATCGCTTGTTTCACTGAGCTCCACATTGAATATCTGGACTTTACAGCTTTCCATAGTGAATGAAACTAAACCTAGTAGCTTTTTTAAGTCGTTCTAATTCTGTCTGGCATCATTTAAATAGCAAGTTCGCAAACTGCAACTTCAGCTGAACTTTGGAATCTAAGAGGGAAGGTGAAGTTCTTAGGTAAAAATTGTCCACCTTAATGAACTCCCACTTTCTCTGAGTAATTTGGGCTCTGGAATAATATTAGCAAAAAATGAAGTCAGAGATCTTCTACGTGCTGCAAAAGCCAATCTTCCTTTGTGCGAAAGAGAGTTAGAAATTGTCAGAAAAGTGGATGCGCTGCACACATCTTTGAGTACGTCATTGTGCATAATAAAATGGCAGCACTAAAATTAGCAGCTTACCCAAATGAAGTTCGCTTGATATTTTCTATTTATCTACCAAAATATAAAAATAAAAACGCTGAAACAATATCTAATTCATAATATAATCAGAATATAATTCTGAATTAGAAATAAAAACAAAAATTGCAAACTTATTCACTAAGAATCTACGATACACACACCGTAAAACATAACAAACGAGATTCTCTATAGATGTACATGTTAGTACAGAAAATTTAATTTAGAAATAACCTGATGCATCAGTTACACAACCAATGAGCATATGCTTACATGTAAAGTTGAGCAAAATGTTAGTAGCATGTACAGCTGATTCTAACGAGCGCACTGGTTTGATTATAGCTCTCATAACTTTTTTAGCAGAATTTCAAACCACTTGGGCACTTTGAAATTGATAAGCTTTCTAGCTCTTTAAAAAAGTTATTGACTTTTTTTTACCCTCTGGTATTTCATCGCAGATTTCCCGCAGCAGACTGGGCAAGTTGGTGCTAATCGTGATGCTGCCAACAACTTCATCTCCGTTCAGTACTGAAATAATAAAAAACGGCGTGTCTGGTGAACGACGCGTCTACTCGACATGTCCACTCAAAGCCCATTCTACTGAATTTTAAGCACGCACAAACATGAAAACAATCATAAACTCATCAACTCAATCATGAAATTATCAACTCAATCATGATATCATCAACTCAATCATGATATCATCAACTCAATTATGAATCATCAACTCAATTATGAGATCATCAACTCAATTATGAATCATCAATGTAATCATGAGATCATCAACGCAATCAATAAATCATCAACTCAATCCATAAAATCAACAACTCATTTTTGAAATATTCAACTCAATCATGAGATCATCAACGCAATCGTGAAATCATCAGCTCAATCAATGAATCATCGACTCGATCATGAACTCCTGAACTCATGAATTTGATTATCATCAAAAGCGTGGATCATTCAAAATTAAGACCACAAAAGAACATCAAAAGTTAGCTAGGATAAAAAATCAAAGCGAATAAACTAATTAATTAACATGTCTTGAAAAAACCTACACGGAAAGCTCTCGTCTTGAATGTCCTTGCCATCAGACACACGATCTTCGAGCTTGACGACCGCAGTGCCAAAATCCAAGAAGAACTCGCTGTCCTGATCCTCCGCCTCGCACACCAAGGTGAACGGAAGCTTAACTGGACTCGCCATTAACAGAGTGGCAAGCTGGATCCGCTTATTGTAATTTGTATCGTAGCTGTAGTCAAATCTCTTCTGGAAGTTAAACCTAAGATGGAAATCTTTTGCCTTGGTCCAGCCTGGTCTTGGCGTTGGTAGCGAGAGAGAAGTCTCCGTTTCGTCCATATCAAAACCAGGTAGATCAAAGGACACAAAGCTGTTGGTGTTGTCGAGCTCGGGATTCTGTAGAGCTCGGCAAGATTGCTCTAGCTGGACACTCGATATACAAACTGTACACATCTCGCGCGAGTCTGCTTTAGAAGTCGACTGAGTCTTCCGACTGAGTGCTGAAGTTTGTTTCAGGTTTCAAACTCTTATTGAGAGTGTCTTTACGAGAAAATGACGAATAAATACAGAGTAAAATGGCAACAATAAAGCTTAAATTCTCACAGTCTTTAATATGATCATCGGCAGCTGGATTCGTTTCTATGCAAACGGCGAGCAGTAAGCTGGGCATACTTGTGCTCAGCTTTATCGTGCCAACTTGCTCTTTGTAGTAGGAAAGCACTAAAATATAAAACATCCGATTGATAGTAGTTAAGGAACTGATTTCAATTGATTACCTACCGGTATTTTAAAAATATAACATTCTCAACCCGCACCAGGAAAGCTTTCCTTTTGGACGTCGTCCTTTCGAGCAATTCTATTATCGAGTCTGACAACGGCTCGGCCCAGATTAACTTCACTTTGCGATTCGTCCGGTAGGCAAATCAGGGTAAAATTGACATCAGCATGATACCGGCTGAGCATGTCATCCAGAGCCTGTCGCTTGCCTCTGCTGGAATAGTCGTATGAACTTTCGTAATCGAATTTCAGGACCAGATCCTGGCGTGTGGACGCTCCTGGTTTTCGGGTCGGCAGGATGGCGGGGGTCCTGGTGGCCTCCAGCTTATAGCTTGGCAGATCGAAAAGCACGTAGAACTTCGAACTTCTCAGATTCAATCCTGCCAAATCAGGGCAAGTCTGGTCGAGCCGGACGCTGAATATTTTCACCACGCAGCTTGATTCCATGGCTCCGCTGTAAAATCCGCATAAAATCCATGTAAAATTCAGATATTATTAGTTTGATAAGAGAGTTCTCGCTGTTTCTAGAAAATTAAAGAACCTTTTTTTCCAGAATGTTCTGAATTACTGATTGACTGAATTACTGAATAAATTTGTTTGAATTACTGAATAACTTTGTTGTTATACTCGTGAAATCTCAGTTTGTTGAAATGAAGAAAAAACAGCGAGAACTTTCTTATCAACCGAATATAATTATTATCAGTTGCTCTTTCTGCAAGCTTACCCAAATTGATGGTTCTTTGCTATCAAGACTTGCAGTCAATATAATCGTACTTGCATATATGATTACGAACTTATACACTGCTACAGAGGTATTCTGAAACTTTTTCTGCATTGTGTTGGCTTTTTAGCGAGAGACAGTTTGCATTTTGAAAGACTCACAATTCGTTCGGATGGATGGACGTATGTACGAGTGAGCGCTCAGAAAGACTTACTCATGCATGATATGTGAGAGAACCATTTAATTTCGACAAATCTTACACTATTCATCAGTGGTCTATTGTACGAGTACATTAAACTGCCTGCCAACTCTCTCAACTTAGCTCTTATTGTGGAGTATGTGCGTACTCAGCATCCACATCTAGTCTGTCTGAGGTTTGCGTCCACTTTTTACAAAGCATTCTTTTATTAAAATGCGTCTAAACAGTCTCTAAGCGTAGCTTTCTGTATGCTAGAAAGACTACTGCACTCGTACATCCGTTTTAGTAAGTTACATGTATTTTTAATTTTTCTCAAAAATAGTGCATCAAACCTCTAAAGGACAGTTAATTGCTCGCTTTCTTATTTGAAAGTACAACAGGCGAAATATTATAAATTTTGTCTTATAAGCTTTCCATCTCCCTAATGAGAAATCCTCGAACGAACTTTTAAACTGCATCCTTTAGATATCCATAAAAACTTTCTCAAATTTGATTCCCACGTACACCGCCTTTCTGACAAAATACTTAGATTGTACTATGGTAAATAATAAATAAAAGTCCATTCGTGCCAATGCTGCAATTCCACTTGCATTGTTCAAAAACAGGTCTTTTGAAAGAGATTTTCTTACCATGTTATACTCAGAATCTAAAAGTATTTTTGCATATACTGCATTTAGGACTGTATGGTATTGAATGATGGGTCTTTGATCGAACCAAAAAGTCTGAATTTAGAGCAAACCTTATTTCTTAGTTTTTGAATTTGCTCGTATATTTTCTATCCGATATTTCGTGTCAGCTGATGGAGAATCTTTCATAACTCTAAATAACTTAACCAAATAAGCATTATTAGAAGAGGATATAGTTAAAATTAGATTTAAAATTTTCTCAGATCGACAACCGGCACATCTTAGGCGCATAACCCTTAGAAAAGCGTTTATTTCGCTTTTGAGTTACAAAGCAATTTTTAACTTAACTTTATCCCTGCTCGTCGCAATCGCGCTAAAGTAGTTACGCTCGTAGAAGTAAAAATATCAAATATTCAAGTCGGTAAAGTACGAGACGCAGCATCTGTGATAGAAGATAGACAGGTTTTTTTCAACATTTTTGTAGAAAATCACAGCGAGAAAGCGAAAGATCAGGCGTCGAAATAATAAATAAAATAGTTCTTAAGAGTACGAGCGTATTCCTTTACATAAACGTGGTGCGAGGTTTCTGAGAGTGCATGTTTACTCTTACAGAAATACCGAAAAGAGACAGTTCGTCTAAATTCTACCACAAAGTACCTTAACCGAAACGGAACGAACCAGAAACTATTAGCAAGACACTCCAGGTGCCGATATTACCAAGCTACCATAACTAGCCATAAATCTAAAAAACTAGAAAATACGTAACACCATTTAGCTTCAAAACATGACACGTGCCAGACGTTATTATAACGTACAACAAAATCGCAGTGTACTATGATGAGAATCGCATAAAGGTAATAAAATATCTGCAGGTTTTTTACAAAATCCATTATACTAAAATCAAGTCTAAAATGTCTTTAACAGCCAGAAGACAGAGCAGGATTAGTTAACGAATCTGACGGCAGACTTTTTCGCGTCCGGGAGTTCGTTGTAGACCTCCAGTAGCAGGCTCGGCAGGTTCATGCTGATTTTGATGCTGCCCACTTGTTCATCGTTCAGCATTACTAAAATTGTTAGAAGACACATGGCATGATTAATGTGAGGTTTGGATTAGTCAAACTTTTTTATTTACCAAATATTGAAAAAAATATAATTACATATTACTACTAATGATAATAATTGATTAAACCTGCCCAAAGGGTATTACGTGGCGCATCTGAAGGCTGCGTACGGCTGTTCAGTCCAAGGACTGGGGGTCGCCAGATAGCCTCAATTACCCCAGCTAATGCTGGCACCCATTTTACAGCTGGGTGAACTGAAGCAATGCAGAGTTAAGTGTCTTGCTCAACGACACAAATTGTTCTGAGAGGGTCCAAAATCAAACAACCGACCTTTCAGTCGCTTGTCCAACGCTCTGTAACCACTAAGGCTACAACAAGTATTTGTGAAAGTGTATTTCAAATAATCCTACTCGAGTTTTCACCCGAGTCAACTGGAACTCACGAGGAAAGATCTCTTCTCGAATGTCCTCGCCTTGAGCGATTCGATCGTCCAAATTGACCATCGTTTTGCCCAGATCCACGAAAAATTCGCTCTCTGGATCAGACGGCTCGCACACCACAGTAAACGGGATCTCAATACTCTTCTGTCCCAATAGCAGCATCGCCAGTACTTTGCGCTTCTCGTAGCTGCCGGCGAAACTGTAGTCGTAGACTCTCTGAAAGTTGTAACTGAGGCAGAACTCATTGGTCGGGACTGGCCGGGCCTGGGCGTCCAGAGAGACACTGGCGTCTCCGTCTCCTCCTGCGAGAAGCCAGGCAAGAGGAAGAACACGTAGCACTTGGTGTCATCGAGGTCGGGATTTCTTAAGCCTGGCAGGTCTCGCTAAATTGCACGTTGAATATCTGGACTGTGCAGGCTTCCATTGAAGCACGACCAGTAGCTGTCAGCATCAGCTGCTGGCGGAGCTCGTCCCCGTGGCTACTCTCCGTCACCACGCCATCGATTCCTCCGCCTCCGGTGCCGGACGCTCTGTGTCCTCGTAGTCGTCCTCATACTCAACCTCCTCCACTTCGTCTTCCGGTTCCGCCTCGGCAACGTCGTAATCGTCGTCTCGCAGACTGACGGACTGCAGATGCGAAGCGACGCCGCTTCTACCAACGCTTGGACCTGAAGAATTCGTGGAGTTTAGAATTCGCTTGGAGCTTGGAACTATTGGTTTAGTCTTTATCTTCTGCAACCTGCTTATTCGTTTTTAGACAAGCCCTGGGTCAGGGTCATTGACAATGCCGAAACTCACCTAACGATGTATTTCTCACGTCCTGCGTATCCGTGATGCTAGTTACGCTGTCGGTGACGGATGCTAAAGTGATGAAACCAGTTAGGAAAATTTTAGCAGCCTTGTTTTAGCCAGAAATAGTACTAACAGTAGGTTGATTAAACATGCATAGGCCTACCATCCATGAGGGTGCTGACCCGAGTCTGGCTCGCCTGCGTATCGCCAGCGCCACCGCTGCGCCGATGCCAAAGCCGACGCTCTGCGCGGCAGCGGCTAAAGCAGCGGCCGACGGGCGTGCCGTTTCGGCGGTTGCGGCGTCTGAGACACCTGCGGCTGAATTTGGAGTTGGGATTCAAAATATACAGCTAGCTAAAAATAAACTTCAGTAAATTTTATTATCTTATCAACACTACCAACCTGATTGTCCCCAGTCAGAGATCCCGACCGACTGCCAGTTCGTGCACTCGGTCGTGGCGACGACGATCCCGACGCTGAATTCGGTGCTACAGCCGACGCTGTTGGCGATGGACCATGGCTGCTTCCGCTGGCACTTCCTGGGTGCCTCGGCGCGGGGTTCTCGGCTGCTGAACTGGCTGTGGCTGCGGCTGCTGGGGCTGAGTCGCTGCTGCGTGCTTCTCGCTGATCCGGTGTCGGATCCCAAGGCCACCGCCGCGCTGCGATCAAGAGTAGAGTCATACCCAGGTTCCCGACGGCTTCAACTGCGGCTTGTCTCTCAGCAGTTCAGCTTCGCCAGTCATCAGTGGCAGAGGCTCGGCAGGTCCGTCCCAATGACCAGCTGGATTGTACGCAAACTGCCAGCTGAGCTCAAGCTCCAGAGTGCCGTTCGGCTGCTGATCAGCTCCGAGTAGTTGGTAGATGCCCTGCACAGCCCGGTTCTGGCTTAAGGACACTAGATCGATCTACATGGGGATACGAGTAGATAGGGGATTAGTAATGGGTAAATCGGTAAGAATAAGAATCTTTTGGGTCTTGAATATCGAGAAATATGAAAAGTTCAGCCATGGCTGTTAAAACGTGTCTAAATCCTTATTGAAAACAATGAATGACATCCAAGTCACCTTAGCAACGCCTAGGTAGGCGCCTTTCAAGAGGATCGTCTTCGTCCAGCACCCAGACGACGAGCTTCTGCGTCTTCAAATAGCGATCCAACTCTGGGGT